>CAUYQV010121316.1:0-18160 GCA_963574575.1 Galagoides demidoff
CCTGTGGTCCCAGCTACTTGGGAGGCTGAGGCAGGAGACTCGCTTGAGCCCAGGAGTTGGAGGTTGCTATGAGCTGTGATGCCATGGCACTCTACCCAGGGGGATAGCTTGAAGCTCTGTCTCAAAAAAAAAAAAAAAAAAACAGTACTTGGCATATAGGAAAGTGCTATGTAACTATTTGTTAAATAAAATAAATACATTTGGATCAGAGCAGGAGATGGTAAGTCTGTGGGTCAGCCTAACCCACCACAGCATTTAGGAAGTGATCCTCTGTTCTAAATCATATTTTCCTCAGTGGAAACAGAATGGATCCACTGATAAGTTTTGTCAGGGCTTCTGTGTTTTGATTTCCTCTCCAAGAAAAGACCATAGCCTGAAATCCTGCAACCACAAAAATCACACCTACGGTCTGACATCCTCTGTGGCTTATATACTGAGAGGGTAGTACCTTACCCACCCAGCAGAGTTGAGAGATCATATTACTCCCACTTGTCAAAGCACCAGATCACTTCTCAGTTGACCTAACACACTTCCAACAGAGCTATAACAGTCATGAAAGAAAAACAAAGATCTTCCTTCTCCAGTACTTATTAATGATAATTTTAGCCCCTTCTTAAATTTTAGCCAGCCAACAAACTAAAAATACCAAAAAAAAAAAAAAATGACTCATATCTTAAGTCTCATTCTGTTCCCAAATAAAAAAAAGTAAATAAATAAAAGTACCTTGTACTCACCTCTCATTGGTTTTAGAAATGGTAGTTCCCCTTTGAGCTTTCAAGCTCCCCTATATGAGGGACTAAGAAAGACTTGTTATTCTCAAAGCTTTTACTAACTCAATTGAAGGTAGAACTGCTCTTTGGTTTTTGATGATAATTCAGGGACAACTCAAAATTCTGGGTCAATAGTGAATCATTCAATGAAGCTGAGACCTACAATGTCACAGCCCATCCTGCTGCTCAGTAATCCTATCAGAACAGCACAATGGGGGGGGGGAAATAAAAAAAAAAAAAAGAACAGCACAATGCCCATCTAAAGAGTTTTACGAAATTGGAGAGATGTAGAGGAAATCTGGAGAAATTCTGATACCCACCATTTTTTTTTTTTTGAGACGGAGCCTCAGGCTATCCCCCTGGGTAGAATGCCATGGCATCACAGCTCACAGCAACCTCCAACTCCTAGGCTCAAGCGAGTCTCCTGCCTCAGCCTCCCAAGTAGCTGGGACCACAGGCGCTCGCCACAACACCGGGCCATTTTTTGGTTACAGCCATCATTGTTTGGTGGGCCCGGGCTGGGGATCCGAACCCGCCACCTTAGGTGTACGTGGCTGGTGCCTTAGCAGATTGAGCCACAGGCGCTGAGCCCCCACCATTTTTTTTTTTTTTTTTAGAGACAGAGTCTCATTTTATCGCCCTTGGTAGAGTGCTGTGGTGTCAACCTCCAACACCTGGGCTTAGGCGATTCTCTTGCCTCAGCCTCTCAGAGCAACTGGGACTACAGGCACCTGCCACAACGCCCGGCTATTTTTGTTGTTGTTGCAGTTTGGCCAGGGCTGGGTTTAAACCCGCCACCCTCGGTATATGGGGCCGGTGCCCTACTCACTGAGCACAGGCACCGCCTGATAACCCCCATTTTAATAAGTATAACAATAATAATTTTCCAATGAACCATTCTGGCAGATCTGAAAATTTAAGATAGGGAAGACTTGCTATTTCTTGTCCTTCCGTTCTTCCAATGTTATCTGATTTTATCTGACACAAATGCTATGAACTCTTCAGCAGTTCTCAAAAGGATAAAGACTCCTTCTCAGCTGACCTGGTCACTCCATGTCCCATCCCATCCCATCAACACATGCAAGGGACAAAATAAAGGTCAGCAAACACTCTATCTTAGCTGAAAAGCAAACTGCTGATAGTCTCGGAGAGAAATTAAAGTAAAACATGGCAGACAGTCTCATGTTTCTAAAACTCCACATTCTAGACTGAAAACCATCAACAAGGATTTGAACTCTTTCCCAGAAGTGAGCAAAAACCAGGACAGATGAAACTGGCGAGTCCATCCACTCTATTACTGTCATCTGTCTTTCAGTAAGAGGGGAGGGTGGCAGGAGAAATCCCCCACAACACAGAAGGCTGGACCTAAATCCTCAGAGCCCCTGATTGGTCACCCATCTTCCTTAGTGAACAGTGACACACTGCTGCAGCCCCAAAACCCAACACACTAGTTTGGTCCAAAAAAAAGAGAACAAGCCTAAGTTCAATGGCAGAAAAGTAGTCCCAGTAGTTTAAAGCTAAGTAACCTACAAGAAAGTTGCATCTCCTCGGGTGTCTCTGTACATAGGCAGATTGCCCCGCCACACCGTTGGGCCCTTGGCCTGTATCTGGTCAATTTCCTCTTTTCATTTTCCGCTCAGTCCTAACCCACCAAATAGGTTCTGATTTATTTCTTCATTGTGCAGAGGTTCCCTATCTCCAGTCCACGGTGACATCTCAAAATCCCTACTGGAGCTCACTATGAAGTTTCTCCCTTTGCAGTCTTTCAAGCCCTCCTTGTCCCTCTGGCTGTGCGAAGCCCAAAACTCCCGAGCCCCACTCGCCCCAAGCCGGCTGCTGCAGCCTCCACCCTCGCTCTCACCCCTTGAAGGTCCTTGACGAAGTAGCTTCCGCTGGAGCCTTGGTAGATGCGCTCAGGAAAGATGCCCCGCTCTATGGCCAGCTCTGCCTGACGCACCACGGTCTCGAACTCAGGGTCCTCCGGGAACTCGTTCCGCTCACGGTGGGCCTGCGCGGCATGCGCCGCCGCCGCGGCCTGGGCGGCCAGGGCTTGGGCCTGCGCCGCCACAGTATGAGTCTGGCCTTGGGCCGCCGCGCCCCGGGCCCGATCCAGCAGTGGCTGCCGCTCCCGGTCGTGGCCCGGCGAGCTCGGGGGAGAGGGGACTGAGCCTGCAGCCCCTGCCACTCGGACCGCGCCCCCGGGTACCTGCGGAAAGTGAGCTCCCGAGCCCGACGGGAAGGTGAAGTCCCGGGCAAGGGTCCGCTCCGGGGACACTAGTGGGCTCGTTTCGTCCATCCCTCAGGCAGCCGGCTCCGGGACCCGGCGCGTTCCACACAGCACTGCTCCCGGCCGCTACCAATCCGCGACACCCCCCCCCGCAACCCCCACCGAGCCAACCCGGTCCCGGAGTCTCCTTGGCCCCGCCCCTCCTTGCCTGTTTACTTGGCGACGAGTAGGAGCGACCCCTCGCGCGCGGACGGTAGCCAATCAGAGCCTGCTCCTACGCAATCGCGGCCTTCGCAATTGCAACCGCGTCACCCTCTGTGAAGACTGCGCATGCTCCAAGGGTCCACCTCGGGTCAGACACGCCCTCTGCTCCTGCCATTCCTGCCCCCACTTGGTTTCCAATTGGCTGAGCGATATTTGGGTGCTTTCAAATCAGCACCTTCCTGTCACTCACGGAATGTTTACTTTGAACAGGTGATAGGTCTGGAGAAATTTCATCTTTGTATCTGCTTCATTCAGTCATGCGCTCATTCATCAACTGAGCACCTACTATGTTCTAAGTACTAAAGAGAGAGCAGTGAAGAAAAAAAAAAACATTGCTGTGCCTCAGTGAAAGGTCTTTTATAAATTCCAGCCATGTCTACCTAAAAGGAAGAAGCTGAGGCAAAATCAATCTAAGTAGAGTTTATTTGAACCAAGCTTGAGGATTGCAACCCACGAGCATAGATTCAAGTTCCCCTGAATGTACACTCTGATAATCAGCAGTGGCAAGTAGATTTTTAAGCAAAAGAAGGGGCAGTTCCTTAATTGTTTACTAAATATTTACATTAAAATAACGAGCTATTGGCTGGGCACAGTGGCTTACATCTGTAATCCCAGCACTTTGGGAGGTGGAGGTAGGAGGATCTCTTGGGGCCAGGAGATCCAGACCAGCTTGAGCAAATTATACAGCCCTCCTCAACACCCCGTTATTTTTTGTTTGTTGTTTTAGCTGGCCAAAGCCAGGTTCAAACCCACCAGCCTGGGTGTACATGACTGGCGCCGTAATCACTGTACTACCGATGCTGAGCCAAGAAAACAGTTCTTGAGTAGAGAAGTGATGGAGAGTGGACCAACTCCAGGGCAGACCCAGGCGTCCAAAGTAACTCCAGAATGAGTATGGGTGGCATCTAAAAAAGATGCCTATTTGGATGGAGTATAGTTGTCCCAGGGTACTGTAATCCCCTCCAACCAATCTGACTCAACTTTTTTTTTTTTTTTGAGACAGAGCCTCAAGCTGTAGCCCCTGGTAGAGTGCCGTGGGGTCACACATCACAGCAAACTCAAACTCCACAGCTTAAGCAATTTTCTTGCCTCAGCCTCCCAAGTAGCTGGGAATACAGGTGCCTACCGCAACGCCCGGCTATTTTTTGGTTGTAGTTGTCACCATTTGGCAGGCCCGGGTCAGATTCAAACCTGCTGGCTCTGTTGTATGTGGCTGGCGCCCTAGCCACTAAGCTACAAGCACCACCTTTTTTTTTTGTTTGTTTTGTTTGAGACAGAGTCTCACTATGTTGCCCTCAGTAGAGTGTCCTGTGGTATCACAGCTCACAGAAATCTCAAACTTCTGGGCTTAAGTGATTCTCTTGCCTCAGCCTCCCAGTAGCTGGGACTACAGGCACCTGCCACAACGCCTGGCTATTTTTTGTTGCTCTTGTCATTGTTGTCCAGCTAGCCCGGGCCAGGTCCAAACACCCCAGCCTCAGTCCATGTGGCCAGCACCATAACCACTATGCTACTGGGGCAGAGCCTTGACTCAACTTTTATGTAACAAAGTTGCAAGTTGTTTTTCAATTGCTGTTTGAAAGTCAGATTGCCTAAGCATGCTCAGAGGAACCAAGCATGCAACCATAGGCAGAACCTAAGTGCTCCCACAGAAAAGCAGGGCCTGAATTAAGAAGTGGACACCACCGAGGAACCTGGATCCAATCAGACTGAGCCCTGGTGTCACCCCAGGTGACAGATTCAGTCACACTATGCTTCCTGACATCATCTCATTACAAGATCCTATCAGATCACACTTCATTACCATCTGACTATAAAGCCACCCCAACTTCCTTGTTTGGAGTGGGAACTCTATCCCTGGTATAGTCCTTATTTGTATCAAGTAATTAAAAAAAAAACTTGCTATAGCCAACTTGGCTGAGTCTATGGACTCAATCCCCACCATGCAAACAAATCCTTCTGTTTGGGAAATAACAGTATCCATGTTTGGGAAATAATAGTATCCACAGGTGATTGGTTCCAGAACCCTTCATGGATACCAAAATCTCCAGATGTTCAAGCACTTTATACAGAAGGTATTAAGTATTTGCACATATGGAAGAAAAATAATACCCTAAGCCCCATCTTCCCAAATTCAACGGACCCCTCTTAGCCAAGGAAATCTCCAAGAAACTTTTTTTTATTGGCCGGGGCTGGGTTTGAATCCGCCACCTCCGGCATATGGGGCTGGTGCCCTACTCCTTTGAGCCACAGGTGCTGCCCTTTTTTTTTTTTTTTTTTGGACAGTCTTACTCTGTCACCCTGAGTAGAGTGTTGTGGTATCATAGTCCACAGCAACCTCAAACTCCTGGGCCTGACCTATCCTGTTGCCTCAAGCTCCTGAGTAGCTGGGACTACAGACATGTGCCACTATGCCTGGCTAGATTTTTTGTTTTTAGTAGAGCCAAGGTCTCTCTTTTGCTCAGGCTGGTCTCAAACTCCTGAACTCAAGCAATCCTCCTGCTTCAGCCACCGTAGTGCCAGGATTGATTACAGGTGTGAGCTACCATGCCCAGACCTTTAAGAAACTTTTAAAAACTAAGTTTCCTGGTCATGGCAAGACAGGAGGTTGGTCATACCTCAATATACCTCCTTCCTTACATAACTAGACTTTTTTTTTTTTGCTGAAAGTTAAACAGAAACCAGCCTTAGAAAACAAAGAACAGGAGACTCTTTTAGTTAAACCAACAGTCTGACAGCATGACCAAACTTCCTCCCTTTTCACGATTTGGACATGGACAGCTGACCAGTTTTCTTTTTTTTTTTTTTTTTTGTTGAGACGGAGCCTCAAGCTATTCCCCTGGGTCCCTGGGTAGAGTGCCATGGCATCACAGCTCATAGCAACCTTCAACTCCTGGGTTCAAGCGAGTCTCCTGCCTCCGCCTCCCAAGTAGCTGGGACCACAGGCACCCGCCACAACCCTGGCCATTTTTTGGTTGCAGCCATCATTGTTGTTTGGCGGGCCCAGGCTAGGGATTCGAACCCGCCACCTTAGGTGTACGTGGCTGGCGCCTTAGCCACTTGAGCCACAGGCGCCGAGCCAGCTGACCAGTTTTCAAAACATTCCTTCCTGATAAACTGACCGTGGAGTGGTTCTGATTGGTTTATGGAGGCTGTGCTCAAAGTACTTTTGTGTCCTATGTTTCACCTTTTGACATATAGAGCCTAATTTTACTGCATTTCAATGTTAAGTCTTCTCTCCAAAGTAAACATGGACATAAGTAACGTATGTTTGCTTATCGTATGTGATACCCCTTTCATGAATATTCATAATTCTTATAACCTATTACATATGTATATATAGCCAACCCAGTTAGCATAAAACTCCTGTCCCATCTTTGGCTTGTTTTCATTCTCAGCCAAAGTCTCCACTTCCCAGTCTGCAGGTTGCAATCCATCATAAGAAATAAAATCTCAGCCAGGCACCATGGCTCACGCCTATAATCCTAGCACTTTGGGAGACTAGGGGGAAGGATTTCTTGAGGTCAGGGGTTCCAGATCAGGAGTTCAAGAACAGCCTGGGCTATCTATAAAAAGTTTAAAAATTAGCCAAGCCTGGTAGTGCATGTCTGTAGTCCCAGCTACTCAGGAGGCTGAGGCAGGAAGATCATTTGAGCATAAGAGTTTGAAGTTACAATGGGCTACGATGATGCCACCACACTCTAGCCCAGGCAACAGAGCAAGACCTGTCTCCCAAAAAAAAAAAAAATCCACTGTAATTGCTGCTAATAAGAGTGTATATTCAGGGTAACTTGAATCTATCTATGGGTTACAATCCTCAAGCATGACCCAAATAAACTCTCTTTTGCCTCAGCTTCTTCCTTTTAGGTTAGGTCAACACAATTAAAATTTATGCTAACACTACCTTCTGAAATATAGAATGTGATGTTTAGAAACAGGGGCTTGGGAATGAGAGACATTTGAGTTTGAATCTCATCTCTCACCATGATTACTTATTTTGGATGAGTTACTTAACCACTCTAACCTTCAGTTTCCTCATCAATAAAATGGGAATAATCATCCCTATGGTACTTAAACAAGAATCAAAATAATATACACAGAGCACTTAGTATAGTGCTTTGTACATAAATAGCACTCAACAAATGGTAGCTTTTCTTTTCTTTTCTTTTTTTTTTTTTATGGAGACAGAGTCACTCTGTTGCTTGAGTGCCATGGCATCACAGCTCCCAGAAACCTCAAACTCTTGGGCTCAAGTGATTCTCTTGCCTCAGCCTCCCAAGTAGCGGGGACTACAGGCCCCCACCACAATGCCTGGCTATTTGTAGAGATAGGGTCTTGCTCTGGCTCAAACTGGTCCGGAACTCCGGAGCTCAAGTAATCCACCCGCCTTAGCCTCCCAGAGTGCTAGGATTCAGGTGTGAGCCACCAGCCTGGCCTAACAAATGGTAGCTTTTTATCACTGCTGAGGCCATTGTTGATGTTGTTTTATTTTTATGCTTAAAGTAATCAGCATCCTAGAAGTATGGGTTTTCACAAAAGATAACCAGCCAGCCATACAGTTACAACATTCTTTCCTTTTCATATTTTTTTTTTATCCCTATGAGTCATTTGGGAATGATGTCATTCTTTCTTGAGTCAAAGTGTTGTCACAGCTAAGCAGAAGAATTAAACTGAAAGAACTATTAATTATATGTATGGAAATGTCCTAAATTCTTTTAGCCAAATAAAATAAACCATTCTAGACAAAAGTCCATACAGATGGTTCAATTGCCCCTTTCAGTTACAAGACATGCATTTCATTTCCTACGTTGACATCGAATAATTATGTGATGCCTGCTTCTTGTGTCTCAGAGATCATAGTCACATAGATGGTCTCTTGATATTGTAGGAACCAAAAGGAAAACTTCCTCCTTGCTCTCTGAAGTTTCACTGAAAAATCAACTCATAAAAGAAATATTAATTGGAGAAAAGGCATACAAATTTATTAACATGTACGTAGGAAACACTGCAGAGTGATTGCCCCCAACACCCAGCAGGGTTCAGAAGCTTATGTACCATCCTGGCAAAACTGTTATGAAAGGGTAGAGAAGAGGAATTCTGTTGAGGAGCAATAAATGATTACCAGGAAGAACGAATGGATTAGGGAATTTAAATAGTTCTGTTTGGAATCTGAATGAGCCTGAGAAATAGACTATCATATGAAAGGGTCTGTTCAAGTGTAAAAATATAAAAATTTTAAAAATTTAAAAATGGTGACATTTTTGTCTTCTTTTCTTTGACAGACAATAAGAATAGAAAGCTAAAGAAAAACCAATTATTCTCCTTGTTGGGTCTGGGCTTTGGGCCATTAGAGGAACTTCAGAACCTGTACTTTGGGAGAGAAAGGGGGTGGGAATGAGAGATCTTGAAGCTTCTCTCATACACCAAGTCAAAGCACCACATTTTAGGGTATTGGCTTCTGAGTGCCAACATTACCATTCATTTTCAGCCTGTAAGCCTCAAACTGTGGTCAAGGAAAGTTCCTAAATTTGGTGTTTTCTCTACAATTCTGAATTTCTTTGTTTTTTCTCTATGGAAACCCCTCAATTTATTTCTGTATCTATCTCTTAGAACTTTCCTTTTACTGAAAATAACGTCAGTACATTCTCTATGACATCTGAAGAGCTAGTACTTGCCAGACACTACATATGTGCCCGACTTTTTTCCTTTTAAGAGACAGCCTGGAGTCCAATGGCACAGTCATAGCTCATTGACTGTTAATTCAAACTCCAGAGCTCAATCAACCTCAGCCTCTCATTTTGTGGCAGGAAACTGACGCAGACAGAAGACTCCATGCACCAGTTGATTAGAGGAAGTAGCTTTATTTCTCTGGCCAGGAGGTACTCAGGAGACTAGCGTCTCAAAAACTGAGCCCCTTGTCTGAATCTCCTGCCTCTCTTTCATCTACTTTTCAGGACTAGAGTGCACGTGAGGGTCATAAAACTGTGAGAGGGATGACATAATCCGAAGGTCCCAGGACTCGAGGGGAAGGTCAGATTCGCCCATGCCCTTGAGACTGGTCAGGCAAAGGCAAGGGAAGCCTAAGCAAGTTACAAGGTTACAGTCTAGGACAAGCACATGTCAAGGGAGGAGCATACAGATAGCAAAGACCTGCGGCCTGGCTAACACAGGGTGGCTAGGACAGATTTTTAACTCTGCTTTTTACTCTCATGCCTCAGTGCAGCTTAGAATACAGGTGTGCCCCACTGTGCCCAGACATTGTTTTAAGTGCATGACATGGATTAGCTCACATAACCAGCTTTACAGCCTTTATGATATTAGGAACTAAGGCTGAAGGAGGTAACTTGCTCAATGTTATTCAGCTGATTTAAGTGGCAAAGCTGGATCCATATCCAGGGAGACTGGTTCCGTGCTTTCAACATTTTGTTGATTCTTTTTTTTTTTTTTTTTTTTGAGACAGCCTCAAGCTGTCCCCCTGGGTAGAGTGCCGTGGCATCAAAGCTCACAGCAACCTCCCAACTCCTGGGCTCAAGTGAGTCTCCTGCCTCCTCCTCCCATGTAGCTGGGACCACAGGTGCCTGCCACAGCACCTGGCTATTTTTTGGTTGCAGCCATCATTGTTGTTTGGTGCCTGGGCTAGATTCAAACCCGCCACCTCAGGTATATGTGGCTGGCGCCTTAGCCACTTGAACTACAGGTGCCGAGCCAACATTTTGTTGGTTCTTAATAAATATCCCTATGGCTCAGCACCTGTGGCTCAAGTGGCTAAGGCGCCAGCCACACACACCTAAGGTGGTGGGTTCAAATCCAGCCTGGGCCCGCCAAACAACAATGATGGCTGCAACCAAAAAATGGCCAGGCGTTGTGGCAGGCACCTGTGGTCCCAGCTACTTGGGAGGTGGAGGCAGGAGACTCACTTGAGCCCAGGAGTTGGAGGTAGCTGTGAGCTGTGAGGCCACGGCACTCTACCCAGGGTGACAGCTTGAGGCTCTGTCTCAAAAAAAGAAATCCCTATGAAATATGTCTCATATTTTCCACCTTTCTTACCATTTCCACTGAGACCACATTAGTTTTGGGACTTTGAGGATGTCTTATTTACTTTATTGCAATTGCTTCTGAGTTTCCTGCTGTTTCCAGTGTCTCTCTGATCATCTCTGGTTATGACTGCCAGATTAATTTTCTTTTCCTTTTTTTTTTCTCTTCTTTTCTTTCTTTTTTTCTTTTTTTTTTGAGACAGAGTCTCACTATGTCACCCTCGGTAGAGTGCCATGGTGTCACAGCTCATAGCAATCTCAAGCGATTCTCTTGCCTCAGCCTCCCAAGTAGCTGGGACTACAGGCACCCACCACAATGCCCAGCTATTTTTTTCTTGTAGTTGTCATTGTTGTTTAGCAGGCCTGGATCAGGTTCAAACCCACCAGCCCCAGTGCAGCCCCAGTGTATGTGGTCAGTGCCTTAACCACTGAGCAAGGGCGCCAAGTCGAGATTAATTTTCTTATAATACTGGTTTCATAATGTCACTCCTCTGGACAAGAAGCTATATTTTTTATTGTTGTAAACTATGCATAATACTCATCATGGAAACATTCGTAAGTTTATAATTCAGTAACATTAAATATATTCATAAGGTTGTACAGCCATCACTACTATTTATACACAAAACTTTTTCATTATCTAAACAAAACCCATACCTATTAAACAATTACTCTCTTTTCCCCTCTTCCCTCAGCACCTGGTAACCTCTATTCTACTACTTTATGTCTCTATGAATTTGCCTATTCAAGATATACTACATTCTGCAAACCATTCTTCTCCCCAGTTTTATGGTTTCTTTATAACTTGGGTGTTTGTTTGTTTGTTTTTGGCTGGGGTTAGGTTTGAACCCGCCACCTCCGGTATATGGGGCCGATGCCCTACTCCTTTGAGCCACAGACAGTGCCCTATAACTTGGTTTCACCCAGTATGTTTAACTATTTCTCTATATTTTCTTTTATTTATTTATTTATTTTAAAAAATTTTTTTCTTTGGAGGCAGAGTCTTACTTTGTCACCCTCAATAGAGTGCCGTGGAGTCTCACAGCAACCTAAAACTCTTGGGTTCAAGCAATCCTCTTGCCTCAGCCTCCCAAGTAGCTGGGACCACAGTTACCCACCACAACCCAGCTATTTTTTTAGAGATGGAGTCTCACTCTTGCTCATGCTGGTCTACAACTCCTGAGCTCAAGCATCCACTCACCTCCGCCTCCCAGAATGCTAGGATTACAGGCATAAGCCACCGGACTCAACCCTATCTCTTCATATTTTAAAATACATATTCTCCATTCTAATGAGATCTGGGGCGGCGCCTGTGGCTCAGTGGGTAGGGCACCAGCCCCATATACCGAAGGTGGTGGGTTCAAACCCAACCCTGGCCAAACTGCAACAACAACAACAACAAAAATAGCCAGGTGTTGTAGCAGGTGCCTGTAGTCCCAGCTACTTGGGAGGCTGAGGCAAGAGAATCACCTAAGCCCAGGGGTTGGAGGTTGCTGTGAGCTGTGATATCACGGCACTCTACCTAGGGCGATAAAGTGAGACTCTGTCTCTAAAAAATAATAATAATGATGATGATAATGACTAAATAAATAAAAGTTCTAATGAGATCTGTTTCTTTGATGCTTCATTCTTTCTATGACTGCAATTTTACCTATAAGCAATACCATACAGTTTAACATAGTTTAACCAAAAGAATAACCAGTTGACATTACTTCCTGCTTTGCAATCTCTAAGTAGATAGTGCTCTTTATATCAGCATAACCACAGCTCACTGTAACCTCAAACTCCTGGACTCAAGTGATTCTCCCTCCTAAGTCTCCCAAAGTGGTAGGATCACAGATAGGAGCCTTCTCCACAATCATTATTACTATAATATCATTTTATATTCTATAAATAAGAAAATCGCAATCAGAGAAGCAATTTGCTTACTTTCTTCATGTTCTTGCTTCCTCTTAATAATATAGTCTTGGATTTTTTCCACGTGCCTGGAGTAAGACAGCAAGTCTGACAAAACCTACATCATGTTTTACTTGCCTTCTTCAACAAATAAATACATGGGCTGGGCGCGGTGGCTCAGGCCTGTAATCGTAGCACTCTGGAAGGCCTAGGTGGTTGGAGTGGATAAGGTCAGGGGTTCGAGATCAGGCAGAGGAAGAGCGAGACTTCCTCTCTAAAAAACTAGTCGAGGATTGTGGTGGGTCCCTGTAGTATTGTGGTGGGTCTCAGCTATTCCGGAGGCTGAGAGAAGAGGATCGCTTGAGCCCAAGAGTCTTAGGATGCTGTGACGTATTATGCCATGGCACTCTACAGAGGGCGACAAAGTGAGACTCTCTGTCAATTAGTAGATAAGTAAATAAATAAATAAAGATATTCACATTGGTGTGTATGGTATTTGGCAAGATTTCTTCCAATCTTGGGGTTGTATTTTAAACACAAAGGATCTGGGTAACGACAAGGACAACACAAATCCTATAATGACTTCAAAAGTGTCGAGATATCACTGGCACAAAGTTATTAATGGGCAGTTTCCCTGTCCAGCGCGTTACAGTTTACAAAACTGCCCTTCTAAAGCCAGATTTAGATTCTGTCTTTAAATACCGCGGAGGAGCTACTTTAGAGCAGCGGGGACTGGAGCAGGGTCCGAGGCACTTGAGCAGATGGAGTTCACTGTTGCTTCCGACTCAGGTTTAATGGCTAACATATCAGCTAGACAGTCTCTGGGTGGGCGACACCTGGGTTATCTATCTTTATCTGGGTTACATAGGTGGGACCCCAGGTACAGCCCCATCCCACTTTCAGATTCTTGGTTCTGGCTCTTCCGACTCTTTGAAAGCTTTGCCCCGCACAAAGATGGCGCGGAGGCGGGCTTGGCCAATGGGGAGTGGTGTTACTAAGGGTTGCCTAGGTAACAACCAATAGGCAGCGGGAATTGTGCCTAGTGCCCGGGATGGCGGCGTCAGGAGGGGCTGGCACTGGAGTACGTGGTGGATAGGAAGGTGGTAGACGCGAACCAGCGGAGTAAAGGTCCGGGCCACTGGAGCCCTGTGTCCGGGTGTGACAATCAAAGGCCGAGCCCAGGTTAGCTGGTGGCGCTGGTGGGAGGGGCCTAAGAGTGTGTGGTAGACCTGATAGGGACGGGGTGCTCAGCAGGAGGTGACCAGATGGGGGGCGCGGCTCCATTCAAGACGCTCTGACTCTGGGGTGGCTGCCGTGGGGGTCCCACACCCGGGTCTCAAGCGAGCGGGGGGCGCTGGGAATGGCAGACCTGTGTGAGCATTAGACCCTCCCCGGGCGGTAGAGGAGACACGGGTAATGGGAAGGAGCGAGGCTAGAATGCAAGAATGGCGTGAGAGAAGGTGTTGCTTCGTTGAGGTCTAGGGCTTTGTTTGCTTTGAGACTGCCTCTATCACACTCTGGTGGAGAGAACTCTAATACATCGAGGCCTGGGTTAATTGTACGCGAGGATCAGTTGATGGGTGGCATCCTTGTCATCTAGCATCTCCAAACTGCTTAGGCACCAGCAGGAAGCCCAGCCCATGCATTCTCTTTACTCTTGAAATGCAGTAGTTTTATGATAGTATTACTCCCTAGTGTCCGTCACCCACAAGTCGTTGTCCTTGTTTATTATTATTATTTAAACCTTCTTTCTGGTAACAGTATTTTCTTCTGCTCTTTTCAATCTAACTGTCCCACAATCTACCTAAATGAGACCTCCATATAGTAATGATACATACTTTAGTTACCTTTTTTTTTTCTTTTTGTCTCAGTTTATAGCCCTCGGTAGAGTGTCGTGGCGTCATAGCTGACAACAACCTCAAACTCTTGGGCTCAAGCGATTCTGTTGCCTCAGCCTCCCAGATAGCTGGGACTACACGTGCCTGCCACAACGCCTGGCTAATTTTTTTTTTTTTTTTTTAAGGGAAGGCGGTCTCGTTCTGGCTCAGGAAGGTCTCTAACCTTAACTCAGGCAATCCACCTGCCTCGGCCTCCCAGAGTGCTAAGATTACCGGCGTGATCCACCGCACCCAGCCTTATTTGTTCACTTTTCAAATGGTTAAAAGGGAGGTTAAACTTAAAATTAAAGAAAAAAACCCTAGTTATTTCAATTTTTTTTTTTATACACAGCGTTTCACTTTATCTCCCTTGGCAGAGTGCCATGGCATCACAGCTTACAGCAACCTCCAACTCCTGGGTTTAGGCGATTCTCTTGCCTCAGCCTCCCGCATAGCTGGGACTACAGGCGCCTGCCACAACGCCGGGCTATTTTTGTTGTTGTTGTTGTTGCAATTTGGCTGGTGTTGGGTTTGAACCCGCCACTCTCCGTATATGGGGCCGGCCATATTTCAGATTCATTTTTAAACGTGTAAAAAATATTTGACTTTTTATTCTAGATTCCTAACAAGCCTAATCTTTGTTCATCAAAGCCTTCATTTTCTTCTCCTTTAGGATTGTAAAAGCCTGGAACTGCTTTCTTTGTAACTAAAAGAATTTTGACAAGACTGCCCTACTGTGGGAGGGGTGGCTTTGGGAAGGAAACGTGAAGGTATATGTGGGTAGTTAAGGTGGCTGACTCCAAACAATGTTCTCTAAATGAAAATGAATGTTCTCTGCTTTATGTTAATTTTTATATCTTCTTAATCTGGGCACAGGTTACGATGAATACTTAATTAGTTTGGTTTCTTAAAATTGAAAATGAAAACAAAAATTCTCGTCTCACAGTTCTGTTTGGAAACGTCTGGAGCAAAATAAAGATAGCAGGAATGTAGTCTATTGTGCAGACTTATAGTGTGCTGGTTTACAGGGACAAAATAGTAATTTTCTTTTATGTAAATGTTTGGATTAATCCTTTGCAGCCCATCTGTCAAGAGCGCAGAAAGGGTGGGTGTCTGTTTAGAAGCATGAATCATCTTGGCTTGTGACTAGATCCCATGTGTGTATCTGGAGCCTAACCCCCTAGGCCATCTATTCTCTTTTAAGAGATTATTTGGATAACTGAAACAAATACTGATTTGTATCCCTTATTAAAGTGTCAGGCTTCTCAGTCTTCATCAGCACTAGCTGTACTTTATTAAACTAGATTTGTCTTAACGAATGTGGATACTGGTGAAATTTCTTTTTGGGTCAGTGGCTGTAAATTAGCTATTAGCAAGGCTAATTACAGAAGTCAAATTAAGATCCTGACAGTGTCCCAGATAGTGACAAAATCAATTTTTTTGGAACATGTAACAGTTTCTAGCCAAATGGCTAGAGAATCCAGTGGCTTGAGACCCATGGATTCTACACATGTTCCTTTTTTTTTTCCGAGACAGAGTCTCACCATGTCACTCTTGGTCAAGTGCCGTGGCATCACAACTCACAAGCAACCTCAAACTCTTGGGCTTAAGCGATTGTCTTGTCTTAGCCTCCCAAGTAGCTGGGACTACAGGTGCCCACCACAAAACCCAGCTGTTTTTTGGTTGTAGTCGTCATTGTTGTTTGGTAGTCCCAGGATGGGTTCGAACCCACCAGCTCCAGTGTATGTGGCTGGCACCCTAGCCACTGAGCTATAGGCCCTGAGCCCATATGTTCCTTTTATTTATTTTTTATTTGTTTATTTATTTTGTTTATTTTTAGAGACAGAGTCTCACTTTATAGCCCTTGGTAGAGTGCCATGGCGTCACAGTTCACAGCAACCTCCAACTTCTGGGCTTAGGCGATTCTCTTACCTCAGCCTCCCAAGTAGCTGGGACTACAGGCATTTGCCACAATGTCAGGCTTTTTTTTTTTTTTTTCAGTTTTTGGCCAGGGCTGGGTTTGAACCCACCACCTCTGGCATATGGAGCCAGCGCCCTACTCCTTTGAGCCACAGGCACTGCCCCCAGCTATTTTTTTGTTGCAATTTGTCTGGGGCCAGGTTCAAACCCACCACCCTCTTTATACGGGGCCGGCACCCTACCCACTGGGCCACAGGTGCTGCCCCATATGTTCCTTTTATTTATTTTTTATTTTATTTTATTTTTTTTTTGAGACAGAGCCTCAAGCTGTCCCCCTGGATAGAGTGCCATGGCATCACAGCTCATAGCAACCTCCGACTCCTGGGCTCAAGTGAGTCTCCTGCCTCTGCCTCCCAAACAGCTGGGACCACAGGCACCCGCCACAACACCCTGGCTATTTTTTGGTTGCAGCCGTCATTGTCTGGCGGGCCCAGGCTGGATTCAAATCCATCACCTTAGGTGTATGTGGCTGGCGCCTTAGCCACCTGAGCCATAGGCGCAGAGCCGCCCCATATGTTCCTTTTAATTAGCACTTCTGATTAAAGTGTTAGAGACTGGACATCATTTTGGCAAGCATCTGCCAAGGGGAATTTGCTATATCTCTCTGTATCAAAAAGGAATGAAAATTTTTAGTAGATACTATTGAAAATCCTAGAAGATGGTAGCAAGGTTAGGTTGAGAGATGGTGTTCCAGTTACTATTACTGTCTTACAAATTACCTCCAAATGAGTGGAAGCTCTTCTAGAGATGTTTGGGGCCAGTGCCATAGGATTTTCTCCCTTTTCCAGTTATTACTCAGGAACTCCATGCCCAGTGTCTCACACACAGGCACTATCTGAGCTAAGGACCATTTTCTTCTAGCACTAAAGCCCCTTTAAACCTCTGGGGGCTATTTTCTGAGAGGTGATGCTGGTACCTGCTTTGCCATCTCTGTCCTATCAATGGCCCACAAGATCAGCATCTAATTTCAGGCTGACAAACCTCTTATCGTCAGCCCAGCATCAGAATGTGCAGAGGTCGACATGACTCCATTGCAAATGCAACATTAATGAGAGGAAGAGAAGCAGTTTTCCATGACAACTGCAGAAGAAACTCTCTCCAGACAAGTATTTTGACAGCCACGGGCCACTTTCAGCTCTCCCCAGAATTAATTAAGTCACAGCACTAGTCAGCTTATGGTACAGATTTCATTTCTTCAGAATGTGTCAGTAAGACTCTAAAGGACTGTATCTTCTACTAAATCTTAAAATTAAACAACCAGGCTGTGTGCAGTGGCTCATGCCTGTAATCCTAGCACTTTGAGAGGCAGTTGAATTGCTTAAACTCAGGAGTTTAAGACTAGCCTGAAAAAGAGTGAGACCTCATTTCTACTAAAAATGGAAAAACTAAGCCAGATGCAGTGGCACATACTATAATCCTAGTACTCTGGGAGGTTGAGGCAGGTGGATCACCTGAGTTCAAGAGTTCAAGACCAGTCTTAGCAAGAGCAAGACCCCCGTCTCTACTAAAACTAGAGAAATTAGCTGGGCATCGTGGTGGGTACCTATAGTCCCAGCTACTTGTGAGGCTGAGGCAAAAGTTTCACTTGAGCCCAAGAGTTTGAGTTTGCTGTGAGCTATGACACCATGTCACTCTACCCAGGGCAACAGAGTAAGACTGTCTGTGAAAAAAAAAATTCAGGCTCAGCGCCTGTGGCTCAATCGGCTAGGGCGCCAGCCACGTACACCTAAGGTGGCAGGTTCGAATCCCCAGCCTGGGCCCGCCAAACAACAATGATGGCTGCAACCAAAAAATGGCCAGGCGTTGTGGTGGGCGCCTGTGGTCCCAGCTACTTGGGAGGTGGAGGCAGGAGACTCGCTTGAGCCCAGGAGTTGGAGGTTGCTATGAGCTGTGATGATGCCATGGCACTCTACCCAGGGGGATAGCTTGAGGCTCTGTCTCAAAAAAGAAAAAAAAAATTAAACAACCATTCCATAAATACAGGATCTCAGCACCTGTGGCTCAGCAGCTAGGGCACCAGCCACATACACCGGAGTTGGCAGGTTTGAACCTAGCCCAGGCCTGCCAAACAACAATGACAACTACAACCAAAAAATAGCCAGGCGTTGTGGC
>CAUYQV010121318.1:0-24129 GCA_963574575.1 Galagoides demidoff
TCCCAAGTAGCTGGGACCACAGGCACCCACCACAACGCCCGGCCATTTTTTGGTTGCAGCCATCATTGTTGTTTGGCGGGCCCGGGCTGGGGATTCGAACCCGCCACCTTAGGTGTACGTGGCTGGCGCCTTAGCCGATTGAGCCGCAGGTGCCAGCCTCAATTCCTTTTTCCAAGTGGATATTGCCTCCCCCAGCACTGTTCAGGGAACCAACCATCCTTTCCTCATTGAATTTCAATGGAGCTGCTTCTGCCCTAAATCAGTTGACCAACATGCACCAGACACCTGCCTCCAGGTTCGTCCTGTTCCCACATCCCTGGGCAAACACCACATTCACTTAATTACTGGGACTTTTCAGTAAATCTGGTACCTCCAGGTCCAGAGGGCTCCAAATTGTGATCCTGGGGCTCCGCGCCCAAGGCACAGTGGTTACGGCATCAACCACAAACACCAAGCCTGGCCGGTTCAAACCCAGCCCAGGCCAGCTAAACAACAACTGCAACAAAAAAGCCAGACCTTGAGTTTGAGGTTGCTGTGAGTTATGACACTACAGCACTCTACCCAGGGCAACATAGTGAAACGCTGTCATAAATAAATAAATAGGGCAGCGCCTGTGGCTCAGTGAATAGGGCGCTGGTCCCATATGCCAAGGGTGGCAGGTTCAAACCCAGTCCCAGAAAAACTGCAACAAAAAATAGCCAGGCATTGTGGCAGGCACCTATAGTCCCAGCTACTTGGGAGGCTAAGGCAAGAGAATTGCCTAAGCCCAAGAGCTGGAGGTTGCCGTGAGCAGTGATGCCACAGCACTCTACCAAGGGCGACAGAATAAGACTCTGTCTCTAAAAATAAATAAAAAAATAAATAAATCTTTAAGAAAAAAAAATTGGGAGCCTGGGATTTGGGGACATGGCCAAGGGCTTATATGAGATGGGGAAGCTAAGGGACACGGGCTCAGGGCCCCATGACCACTTCAGTCAGGGCGCCCTCCCACATCTGTATCACATTAAGCTTCTACACGAGGCCACCTTTTCTTTTTGAGACAGAGCCTCAAGCTATCCCTCTGGGTAGTGCCGTGACATCACAGCTCACAACAACCTCCAACTCCTGGGCTCAAACGAGTCTCCTGCCTCAGCTTCCCAAGTAGCTGGGACCACAGGCGCCTGCCACAATGCCCGACTATTTTTTGGTTGCAGCCATTATTGTTGTTTGGTGGGCCCAGGCTGGATTCGAACCCGCCACCTTAGGTGTATATGGCTGACGCCTTAGCCACTTGAGCCACAGGAGCCAAGCCAAGGTCACCTTTTCTTAAAAGAGCACACTGACACAGATATAAGAAGCTCGCAAGCCCCCCGTCACAGGAAAGGAAGCTGAGTCTCAGGGGACACGGAGGACCCACTGTGACAAAGTTGGGAACAGACCCCAGGTTGCAGGGCTCAGCCATACGGGGCCCTTTCCCCCGCGCCATTTATTCATTAGCACGTTCATCTACTCCAGCTTGACGATGAGCCTATGGCCTACCGGATCACCGCACCCATGGGCTGGGCTGGCTTCCAACCTCCAAAGGGAGAACGTTAACAGAACACGGGCAACCCTAGACGCAGCAGCTGGGGGTTGGGACAGCTGCCATATTCCCAACAGGAATTGTGTTAAGGGAACATTCTCGGACTAAGAATCCAGGGCCCCAGTGTCCTCCAGGCCTGCCTTGGACAAGGGGCAGGTAGGAAGCAGAGGGCAAAGAGACTGTGAGACATGGGAACGTGCAGGACAGTCTCAACCGGCACAGACAGCCAGTCACCAGCACAAGCTACAAAGAAAAATGGGTCTAGAGGAGGGAACGTGGCCGGGACAGCCTGAAGGCAAAAGAGCGCGGTACCCAGAGTCCCCAAGTCCAATCAGCACCCACTGCTGTCAGGTCCCACAGCTGCCTTAATTTTAGGTGTCGCCTTGGGGTCTGTTTTCCCTGAAAGTTTCTATCCCCTTGCCACAAACCCCAGGAACAAGTAGAAAAGCCTATTTGGGGGTGGAACACGGGGCCATGTGCCAGGGATCCTTCCATGCTCCTTCCATGCCCAGACAGGCATCCACCATCTTTGGCACCTGTTTAACCAGCAGCAACCCTTTGAGGGTCAAACCCAAAGTGCTTAGATAGCACAAATCTGATTTCTACATGAAATGATTATTTTTAAATGTTGGCGATCAATTTTTTTTTTTTTTTGCAGTTTTTGACTGGGGCTGGGTTTGAACCCCCCACCTCCGGCATATGGGGCCAGCACCCTACACCTTTGAGCCACAGGTGCCGCTCATGGCTATCCATTTTTTTTTTTAATTTTTTTGGAGACACCCAGGCTAGAGTGCCATGGCATCAGTCTAGCTCACAGCAACCTCAAACTCCTGGGCTCAAGCGATCCTCCTGCCTCATCCTCCTAAGTAGCTGAGATTATAGATGCTCACTCAATGCCAGGTTAGTTTTTCTATTTTTAGTAGAGACAGGGTCTTGCTCTTGCACAGGCTGGTCTCAAACTCCTGAGCTCAAGAGATCCTTCTGCCTTGGCCTTGCAGAGTGCTGGGATTATAGGCGTGAGCCACCACACCCTGCCTAATTTTAAAGAGGTGCAGCTCACTAGTTTACGACCTCTAAATCTAAAGTGATCACTCTTCATTTCTAAGAAGCATTTGCTGAGTGCGCCACATCGACCTCCAACTCTGGGGTCTGCACAACAACACAAGAGTCCTGCCCTGAGAGGCACCAGTCCAGGGCCCCTCTAAAATGGTCCCTTGTAGTAACAACTGAGTGCCACTGTCACACAGTGTCTGCACACACGTTCACTTTCCTCCTCATAACCCGCTAAGGCCAAGGTGCCACAGCCATTCTGCAGATTCAGAACTGAGCCTAGAGAGGCAGAGTGGCTGCCCAAGGTCACACAGCTAGGGATAGTAGAGAGATGGGCCAGGATTCCGACCCTGGTCTGCTGGCTCCCAAACCAGGGTTCCTTGGCCCAGGTTCCCCCACTAACATCTTAGGGGACTAAAGCAGGTGCCACAGAAGCACTGCCTGCCCACCCTGGCCTCGTGTCAAACACCAGTGCCCCCAGACTGCCAGGCCCAGGACAACTCCCTACAGATCCTCCACGCAAAGCCACCAGACCAGAGCCACAGGCTGCCAGCATGCAGACACACAAGCAGGAGTGCTGGCACTCACACACTCACCCCTGCCACTGACCTGCCCTTCTAGACACAGCTGAAAGGCTCCCAGGGCCTGTGGGAGCCCAGGCCTGGTGATGCTCCTTTCAAGGATCTAATTAGGCCACTTCCCAGGCAACAGCAGGCAGAAAAGGGGTGTATGACAGACAGCCCTAGGCACAAGGACTTTGGTCCACCCAGAGACCTCGTCCAGATCCTGGAACAAGCCAGGCAATGTTGCTTCCACAGGCCAGGTCCTCTCTGGGAGCTCCCAACTCAAAGCCACAGCAGAGGCGCTCTCAGCCGTGGCAGGTTCCAATGCCCTTCCGTGCAGCCTCCAGTTGTCCTAACCAGTCACTGACTCAGCTAGCGACCAGGGGCCCTCCCAGCCCTGGGTGAAACAGCCCCTTTGCCATGTCTCACTGACCGCCCCCACTACCTCAGCTTGCAGTGGTACCTGTCACTGCCCAGGGCAGTCTTCATCACCGGGCACTTTCTCTGTAAGTCCTACCTTAGGTCAAGCCAAGCCCTGCCTCTCTGTCACTGGTCCTGTCTGAACTCCAAAGCCACCAGGAGCAGGGATATGTACTTGGTGGAGTCAAGACCCCTTTTTCGCCTGGTCCCTCACTGTCACTCACACCTCATGACCCTCCCATTTCATAAGGACCCCACCATGATCCTGAAGGGGGAAAGTGGCTCCCGCTTCTACTGGACAATGTCCCCACTCTCGGCCCCGGCCCAGGGACCATTAGACCCCGGCATGGTGAGCAGCACAGTCTCTCCTGAGCATAGTTGCCAAAACCATCCCAGTGAGAATGGGACTTCTGCTGTGCAGGGAAGGGGACGCCCTCTTGTCAGTGGCCTAGGGCTCTGGCAGACACCTGAGCCTAGAGCCAGCACTCACACCTCCATCACCAGGTCCTGGCGGGCAGGTGGAGGCTTCCACAACCTTTCCAGTGGCCTCCAGAGACTCTCCCCTCCAAGGAGGAATGAGGGAGCCCACAGGCACAGGCCGGTGTCAGTCCAGGGGATCAGCCTCACTCCCCCCAAGCAGTCTCCTGGGCTCTGAGGCCCCTGCAGCCCAGGTCCTATGACACAACAGCAAACAGAACTCATAGCATCCACGACAGGCCCGGCACTGGGATCTCTGAATCTGCCCACCTACCCTGCAGATATGACCACATTTCCCATTTTATGGATATGGGAACTAAGGCACAGAGAGGTTCAGTCACTTGCCACGTTCTCACAGCTAGTAATAGAGCTGGGATGTAAACACAGGCCTCCCAGGGTCCACCTCTTACTCTGCCCATCACCCTCATGGTGCTGACATCCAGAAAGCCTGTCACATCCCCAAACACCAAACCCTTACTGCCCCCAAGGCCCAGGACAGAGATACAACCAAGAAGGCATGACAAGTGGCCCCATATGTCTCTGCCTGGCAGGAGCGAGGTCAGGTAGGCGAACTCCAGGAGTGTAGCCTCTTCCTGGAAGCCTGCTGAGCTGCCCTAGATACCCCTCTTCTCCCTTCCATACAACCAAGGCCTCCTCACCGAGAATTGGCTAAGTCTGGGTCCTCAGCCAGAAAAGTCACTGGAAGGAGGCAGCTGGGACTCAGTGTCACGCCTGCAGGGCTGGGCCCCTCAGTGCTCAGGAAATCCCCCTTCCCCACGGGAACTGGCTGATCTGGCAGCACACCCAGTCCAACCACACACCATGGGGGAAGTATGTTCTAGAACACCCTCAGCTTTTACAGATGCAGACAGGGCACCCACTTCCTCACCGGAGCAGGGCTGGCAGGAACCCTGGCCCGGCTTCCTCTAGCCGAGCCCCTGAGCTGCACAGGGCCTGGGGTGGCCTCAGAAGGAGGAAGCGGGGACCTTGGGGCATGAGACAATGGGCAGGAGTGCAGAGAGGCAACTCTGCTCAGTCCCCTGGGTCCACACCCCGCCTGGGCAACCACACAGCTGCAGCCAAAAACCCACAAGCAAGGTCTCCCCAGCAGGGCCCTCAGCTCCGGTAGTGAGTGGGCTGGGTCACGGGCAGACTTTTCATTCGCTAAGGGAGTCCTAACGCCATCTCCTTAGGAAGACCCTGACCTTCAGAAGGTTCCACCAGCAGCTGCTCTACCTAGCACAGCCCCAACAAAGAGGAGCACCCCAGAAAACTTGCAGGAACAGAGAATTGCAGTATTCGTGTCATTCAAGGCCTACCTCTCAGCGCTCCCCCCCCCCCCCCCGCCTTCCCTGTCCCCAGAGCCCTCAGGCACCTCACCACTGGCAGACCTTCTCATATTCCTGCTCAGCATTCCCAGATGCCTAACATCCCAACATCTGCCTCACCAAACTGTCGAGGCAGGATCTGTGCATTTGCGTCCCACCACTGGTCCCAGCCAAGTAGATGAGTTCTGACCCTGGCAGAGGCAGGGAAAGAGGGAGGCCTTGGGCAGCGGCACATCAGCAGTAGGAGAAGGGGCTTCTTCAATGGGCGGGATGTACCTGCCACGCCTGCCGTGTCACACCTCTCCCAGCTACACCATGGCCTGCAAGAGAGGCCTGGACCCACTCCCAGCTCTGCCACTCCTGGCACATGGGCACAGTCACCTCTGGGCCTGTTACCTCATTGGAAAACTAGGGTGCTGATGACCAATCTGTCTGTGTAAGGTATGAGGCCTGACGGGCCAAGCTTTCAGGGACAAAGTGGCCAATTAGCCAGAGAAGGCTCAGTACCCAGGACTGGAGCAGGCCTGAAGGATCACGGCCCACCATGGGTCCCAGTGAAAGGGACAGGTATAGAGTAGGCAGGCCCCAGCCCCATCTCCCCCACTTCCTGATAACCTGCAAAGCTACCAGGCAGGGGCGGAAGCTGAAGCTCCCCAATGGTGTGAGCCCCTCAGCAGCCCCCTTCTCCCTCCACATTCCCCAGGCGCCTCCACCCCAGCCTGCCAGTTGTTCTTGGGGTCCAGAGACCTGCACTCCAGTCCCAGCTCAGCCACCAAATTGCCCTGTAACCCTAAGCCCCTGACTGATCTGGGCCTCAGTTGCCCCCTTTGCAAAGTGGTGGCCACGTTGGAGCTTGAGGCCCAATGCTAGCCTGGGCTGGGCTGGGTCTGGAGGCTAAATCATTAAATGAAAAGAATGAGGGACTGGAGAAAAGGCCAGATGCTGTCACTTGGCCCTTGCCCAGAGAGGTGTTCTTAGGCCTGCAATCCTCCTTCCCCTTTACCCCCCTCTCCTTAAAATGCACCCCTAGGTTCTAGCTGCCAGGGATGGCGAGTCCAGACATGCTGAGCTTCTGCCCTGTGGACGTTACAGCCTGCCCAGGAGGGGCTGCTCCATTCATTCATCCATCTCCAGAGGGATCCTGCATGAGTTCCCGCCTCAGGTACGCACCTATGCCTTCTGTCCCCGGCAGCAGGACAGGCACCAAGAGGGAACTCTGCTCCCCAAAATCAGAACAGCAAGCCACCATAACCAGAAACCTTCATGCCCCCCACACCCCCAGGGTATGTGCACAGAGTGGGTGTTGGAGCTGATTAACTCATCAGCCAGGCTCCCCTGCTGGAGGCACGTAAGTATTTCTCCCCCACCATTAGAGACTCACTTTTTTAAGCACTGCCCGCACTAGGCTCCCCGCTTCAGAATGGAAACACTTTCACACCCTTGTTTAACATATTTCGGATCCCTTTTCCCTGATAAGGAAGAACAGAAAGGGGAAGTCTGGGTGGCCTCTGAAGGCTTCACATGGGGCTAGTCCAGCCCAGAAGAGCAGGACAAGACACTGCCCCCGACATACATAATACTTTGCCCAGGGCCCCCCTCAGCCAGCAGGTTCACTGGTGATGGCAAGGCATGAATGGGGTTTGGAGATGCAAGAAGACATCCATTTCATAGGCCCATGGACAGATGTGACCCAGAGTAACCCTTGTCCTAGAGGGGGGCAGGAAGGACACACATTTGAATCTTTAATATTTTTTTCCAGAGTCTCACTATGTCGCCCTGGGTAGAGTGCATGGTGTCACAGCTCACAGCAACCTCCAATCTGGGGCTTACATGATTCTCTTGCCTCAGCCTCCCAAGAAGCTGGGACTACAGGTGCCCGCCACAATGCCAACTATATTTTGGTTATAATTGTCATTGTTGTTTGGCAGGCCCGGGCTGGGTTCAAACCTGCCAGCTCTGGTATATATGGCTGGCACCCTAGCTGCTGAGCTATAGGTGCCGAGCCCACATTTGAGTTTTGAGTCTTATACTGCTAGTACTCGGTTTAGAAGGCAGTATAGTCCAGGAGAGAGCAAGCAAGTTGGATTCATAACTTATACCAGGATGGTTTCCAAAGAGAGGAAGGAACATAACAATTCTCGTTTAATATGATAGAGGACAAAGCCTTGCCTTTCTAACCTGATATAAGACCCAAAAGCCACAAAGACTGATGCATTCAATTGTGTTTTAAAAAAAATAAAATTTACTATTTGGTAAAAACTACCAAAAGCACAATCAAAAGATGAATGGCAATTAAGGAAACATTTGTGATTCATACCACGAGAAGGTAATCTTCCTCATATGTAAAGAGCTCCTACAAATCAAGAAAAAAAAACCAATAACCCAGTAGAAAAACGGAAAAAGGGAAGGAACAGAAAGTTCACAGAAAAGATAATATGAATGGTTCTTAAACATTTGGGAAGATGACGACCTCACCCGTAATGAGAAAAACACAAATTAAAACTACTGTGGACTTGGCATCTGTAGCTCAGTGCTTAGGGTGCTGGCCACATACACCAGGGCTGGCAGGTTCAAAACCAGCCAGGCCTGCCAAAAAAAACAATTACAACTACAATGACAACAAAACATAACTAGGTGTTGTGGAGGGCACCTGTAGTCCCAGATACTTGGGAGGCAGAGGCAAGAGAATCACCTAAACCCAAAAGTTTGAGGTTCCTGTGAGCTGTGACATCACAGCACTCTACCAAGGGTGACATAGTGAAACTCTTCTCAAAAAAAGAAGAAAGCTATGGTAGCCAGAAATAGTGGCATGCACCTGTAGTCCCAGCTACTAAAAAGGGTGAGGCCAGAGGACTCAGAACCCAGAAGTTTAAGTCCAACCTGGGCAATACAGAATAGGCATTCATATTCACTACTGGAAAGAAATATGAACCAGCACAACCCCTCCCTTGGGGAAGGCAATTTAGTAATATCTGACAGAGTCCCTAATGGACACACTTACTTTTTCGTAGTGAGACAAGAGTCTTTCTCTGTTGCCTCAGTTACAGCATCATCACAGCTCATTACAACTCCAAATTCCTGAGCTCAAGCAATCCTCCTGCCTCAGCCTCCCAAGTACCTAGGAGGTACAACAAGCGCCTGCCACCATGCCTGCCTAATTTTTTTCCCCCCCAAAGATCGGTCTCAATATGTTGCTCAGGCTGGGCTCAAACTCCTGCCCTCCAGCGATTTTCCCATCTCAGCCTCCCAAATTGCTAGGATTACAAGAACCAGCCCTGCACCTGGCCCATATCTAGCTCCTGGCTGGGTTTTATTTTTTCTCTTTGGTCAACAGACCTGCAGGCCTAGGGGGAGGACCCGGTGCCGCCTGGGATGTAACCAACTCTACTTTGAATACTACATCCTACAAACGCCATCACCTGTATAAAGGACCCAGCTACAAGATTATTCGTTGCAGAATATGTAACAATGAAAGATTGAAAACAGGAGCTGGTGAGATAAATTACAATACAGCCTTACCACGGAATAAACACCATGCAGCTGTTAAAAAGTGTGAGGCGGCTTCAAATTGATGAAACGGTCCCTATGAAACAGCTACGCGGTAAATTAAGGATGAAACCAGGACACAGAAAAACCCAAACCATTGTTTGACACAGCGTTTAAATCTCACTTCTCGTGTCAGTTTCTACTTCGGTTGTCCTTATGTTGCTTGTGCAATTTAAAAACATCGAACAGGAGAGACGAATCTCGGGTCCATTATATCTAAATGGCAGGACCCGACTCACTCTCTGCCTCGGTTTCCTCATTTGAAAAAAAGGGAATGACGGTCTGACCACCCAGGGTTCTGAGAGGTTATCGAGTCGCCAGAAAGGGTGGTGGGGTGGGAAAGTGAGGATGCCTGGAACCTGCCCCTCCACCCTGCCACGGGCCTGGGGCACTGGACCTGGGGGCATTGAAGAGGGCTGTCCCCCACTTTGGCCTCTAGGGGTGGAGAGGGCAGTGGTCAGCAACTCAGAATGGTGTTCCAGGGCCACCAGCAGCAGTACACACAGCTGACACCCCTGTGGAGGGCCTCACGGGACCCAGGCCAGGGGGAGAGGCAAAGTCAGTCTGAACCTGAGAGAGCTCCCGGGTTACATCCCAGGTGGCACCGGGTCCTCCCCCTAGGCCTGCAGGTCTGTTGACCAAAGAGAAAAAATAAAACCCAGCCAGGAAGACATTCTGCACAACCTCTGAGCCCAGCCAGGGGCACAAATTGGGCAGAAAACCACCCAGGCCAGCCCCCTCTCTGAGAATCTCCAGAGTGCTATGAACAGGCTCTTGTACCCTGACTCCCCAAGAGCAGGGGGTGGGGGTGCTCTCACTCCATTCCCAGCCAGAGAAACCAACTCTGGGGTCTTAATCTACTGGTCCAAAGCCCATGGGATTTGAACCCAGGGCTGCCCTACTCCAAGACCCAGGCTCCTCTTTAACCCTCTCTCTGCATTTCCTGAAGTGTGCTCTGCCCATGAGGAGGGCTGTGAAAAACTAAACACAGCCCTACACACTCACACCACTTCCTGGGCACAGCGCAGTACACATAAGTGAATTAAAGGCCTTGACAAGTCCAGTGGGAAAGAAACCTGCTGAATTAAACACACTAACATTTCCCATCTTTTTGGTTCATGAGACCCTTTTTTTTGCGCAGTTTTTGGCTGGGGCCGGGTTTGAACCCACCACCTCTGGTATATGGGGCCAGCGCCCTACTCCTTGAGCCACAGGTGCCACCCTTCATGAAACTCTTCTTGCATTGAACCCCTAATGAGACTTCTTTGGGAAATGCTGGCTTTGGAGTTTCCAAGACCCACCTTGGAGTCCCAATGCCTAAAAGCCTCCCTGGCAGCTGTGGCCCACAGAAGCCACTCTCCTCCCCTTTTCTGACATCCTGAGAGCACCCTCAGGCTGGGGGCTCTACTGTTTCACCTCCACCTGACCCTTGACTGGGCTGGACCGGTGTACAGGGGATGGGGACCAGCCCTGCACCTGCCTAGGGGCCAGAGGCGCAGCCCTGAACTTGGCCTCTCCAGATGGAGGTGATAGGAGAGGCCTGAGTAAACACACCTGGGCTCTCCTACACTCACAGGTTCAACAGCCCCTGCCTGCCCTCAGGTAGTTTTCAGTGGGGGCGCACCTTGCCCTGGGCTCAAGCAAGCAGGAAAAATGCTCCCATCAAATTTCCTACCTTACCCATACAATACAAAGAAGTGGCCCCCTTGCCTCAGTTTCCCCCTCTGCCATAGCCAAGGCAAGGCAGGGGATAGAGCCTGGGCTAAACACCAGGAGATAGAGGAGTCTCACCAACTGTGGGACTTAAGGAATTCTTCACCCTGTCTGGGCCTGACTCCTCCAGGACAGGAAAGGCCTCCAGGTTCTCCAAGGTCCCTTCCTGCTCAGACCAGCAGAGAAGATAGCCACAGACAGGTTGGGGGGGGGGTAGGGGGGCTCTCCCACCCAGAGCTCAGCAGGCCACCTGTAAGTCCAGTGAGGCATCACTGCCTAGTCTGGCCCCTGTCCCAACAGCAAGCCCCAAGGCACCACCTGGCCCAAAGGCTCCCAATTTGGCCCCCACAGCAGCAGATACCAGAATGTGCAGCCCTAACCCAAGGAGCCAAGACCCCCATTTCCTGAAACCTGACCAAGGCCATGGGCCAGCCACGGGGCAGAGGGGCTGTGTCGTGAAGCCATGCTGGGAGCCCGGAAGAGCCATTCTGTAAGGGAAGCAGCCCCACCCGGTCTCCCCGACCAAACCACAGCTGCAGCTTCTGGAACTGTCCCCCCCACAAGGGCTGGGGAGCCCTCAGCACAGCTGTCCTTGAAGCTTGAGCCCCTATTCCCACCCACTCACTCCTTCCTTCTACAAACTCCTGTCTGACAGAGCCAGGTTCCCCTGGACTATGCACAGGAGTTCAGCTGTGATGGAGCCTCGGTCCATGGCAGCCATGTTCCCCTAAACCTAGGGTTCCCTTTGGGGTAAGCCACCAAGGTTCCCTGCACATGTCCAGGACCCAAGAACACCAAGCCCGGTCCTTGCTCACCCCCGGCCAAAAAACTCCTCCAGAGCTTCCAGGGTCGTCTAGGTAGCTGTGTGATTTAACTTATTTTGGTTCCCCAAACAAGCCCCACCCTTTCGTCTCCAGGCTCCCACAGCCTAAAAACCCGCCTACTGCTCACCTCCAAACTCCTTCTGCCTGGAGAACTCCCCCTGGCCCTTCACAACCAGTCTCAGCTGCCACCTCCTCCAGGAAGGCTGCCTGGCCCCCATGCCAGCCTCAGCTTCCCCTGCACCTCCACTTCCCACAGAAGCACGGGCTGTCACGGGCTGCCACTGCCTGTGATGCCTCCCCCAAGCCTAAGCCATCTGCCCAGCTCCCAGAATCTAATCCCATACTCTACGGACCGTCCAATGCAACCAGTCCCCAAATGGCAGGCAGGGCTGGGCCCCTACCCTAGAGTCCCCAGTCCCACTTGCATAAAGTCTAGGAGACCGTCTGCCCCTCAATACTCAGTTTCTCACCTGGGCAATGGGGAGAAACACTCCTTCCCTCAACAGCCTATTTTAGCAGTGAAATCACCTCATGGCTAGAAAACCTCCTTATAAATCAGAAACACCGCACATGGAAACAGATCCCAGCTGGGTGCCCCTAGACCTCCATCCACCAATTGCCACTGGGCTACAGCCCTGCAGGTGCAGAGGCTACAGCAAGCAGGCAGACCTGGCATCCCCCGAGGAGCTCATGCTGAGGGGTGGGGAGACACTTGGCATAAACAAGCTAAGCAGGGGTAAAGAAACGCCAGGGCACGCAAGGGGTAGCCTCAGACTGCGCAGTCGGGAAGCCAAGTGGCTGGGAGTGCTGGTTCTGAGATCAAACACAGGGTACAGATCCTAGCTCCACCTGAGAAAAGCTCTGTGGCCTTGGGCAGGTTCATTAACCTCTCTGGGCCTCAGTTTCCTAATCAACAGAATGGACTGGCAATGGGAAGTAATTCTCAGGCTTCCCACTGAGGCTGGCATAGCAAGTGTCACCCCCCACCAGCTCCAAACACAAGAGGTTAGCAGCCTGAGGAACCTAACTTAAACAGAAACTGGGGACACACTTCAAGTCCTGGGTCTCAGTTTCACTTCCTGCAATCCCCCAAAAGGCAGCTCTGCTCTTCTCCCTGCCTCCCCTGCCTGACAAAGGCCGGCAGAGGGGGCTGGCCCTGCCCCCAGGGGACAGTGGCTCCAGGGAGTCTGGGTGTTTTGAAAGAGGCCCCTATTAAAGCAATGTCTCCACCCCACTTCAAAGGGCTCCTCCTCCCCAGCCAGGTGGGGTATGGGAGACAGGTGCAGGCTAGGAGTAGGGATGCACACACAGAAAGGAGGTTCCATGGGGCCCTCACCTACCTGACCAGGGGGAGAGAGCAGCAAGACAAGCCCCCAGCCCACCCGAGTCCACAACTTGCCCCCAGGACACCAAGGGAAAGGCGACTGACCAAGAGGCTCTGCAGCTTCAACACAGCCCAACCAGAGCAGCTCACACCAGCCCTGAGGCAGAGGAGCGCAGAGGAGCCCACAGGGCCTCAGTTTCCCCATCTCTGCAAAGCAGCTGCAACCCAGCATCCCTGCTTGGCCAGTCTGTGACTCCAGGAGCCAGCAACTAAGTCATCTGTTTCCAAGCGGTGAGGCTGAGTACTCGGAGGCAGCCGGGGTGGTGGTGCAGGGGGGGGAGGCCCTGGGTTCTAGAGGAGAAAGAGCCCCCCATCCGGGCACTCTGGGTCCTGACAACCGTCCAGGGATCCAGACCCTAGGAGGAAGGGAGTAGCACCTCCACATGTACCTCACCTTCCATGCTCCCTGAAAGCCAGGCCTACTGCCACCACCCCGAATGGGGCACAAGTTCTCCCAGAGGAAAGGTCTCTATCTGAGGGTCATGACCACTCCTGCTGCCCTGCACCTCCGGCTGGGTCCCCACACCCCAGAGGTGAGAAGAGGTAGGCCTTGGGGGCAGGAAACACAGCTGAGAACTGGGCTGTCTGCCATAAAGGCCTCAGTCCACTCCCTTTCCCCTCAGGAGTCCTGCTTGGGTGGGAGTCATTCTATCCTGTGGTTGGGACAGAGGAACAAGGCATGATTGAAGGGTGGAGAGAGGCTGTCCTGGTGACCCCTGGCCCCAGCAACAGCAACCGGGGCTGATAGCAAGGCTAAGGTGGGACGGGAGGGTGCTGCGGAGGGACCACACTCAGGAGCACATGCATGTGGGGCGCCCTCTTCTTGCCAAGCTTGAGAACCCCTGAAAGGAGGTCTCACTTAGGGGGACACAAGCCGGAGAGAACTGCAAAGGAAGGGAGGGGGGCAGGAGAGAGCCAAGGCAGCTGGCCTGGAGTGAACAAGGGGCCCAGGGCAGGACCGGGAGGAGCAGAGCCAAGTCTGGGGTGAACTCAGAGCAGGGGAAGGGGCTGTAAGGACACTAAGTGAGGAGACTCTGACCAGACGGGCATCCCAGGGCCTTTCCAGGCTGATGCCTGCTGTCCCCACCCCAGCCAATGATGGCAGCGAAGCACTGTAGGAGCTCAGAGAGGGCTGGTGGCACAGGCTGCCAGAGGGGACAGCATGCGGGACAGGCAGGCACACCAGTGTCCTAACAAGGCGGTCACCCAAGAGGAACTGAGCTCTAGTCCAAGGCTCACTGCCCTGCCCCGCCCCACCCTAGCACATAGTCCCTTCTAGAAAGGTCTCCAGGGGAGAGCAGGGAATGGAGGGCACTTCAGCCAAGCAGGTCTGGGCCAGGGTTGGGCAACGTCTCAGCCATGACATGGCCAGTTGTGAAATCTATGGGCAGCAGCAGGTTGAGCCAGATGCCTGTGGCTGGCTGGGGGGCACCATGCCACCTTCCTGGGGGTGGTGCTAGACAGTGGAGGCAGCTGACAGATTCCCACACACAGCTAGAGGGGCTCCAGCCACTGCTGGGTGACCTCTCGGCCTGAGCACACCAGTCTCAGGTTTCTGGGAAGCTCACCCTCCCTTAACCTACCAGGCACTACGGTCAACCCATTTTACAGATGAGGAAACTGAGGGATGAAGAGTGAAAGTGATTAGCCCAAGGAATGCACCTCAGCTCAGGTCTGCCCACCCCGAGCCCAGGTTCTCCCAAAGACATCCAGTCTCCCACCCAAGGCAGGACAAAGCTCAGGAGGGCCTCAGGACACCAACAGTGACAAGCACATCCTCTCAGGTAGCAGCTCCTCCATGCCAGGTGCCACACAGGCACACATGCTGACAGCCCTCTGCCGCAGTGGGCACCACAAGAAACAGCCTCAACCCCTTCACTGTCTCACACACTGCTGGGAGGAGGCAGAGTAGGGCTTGAACCCCAACTGCCAACAAGTCTGCTCTGTCCAGAGGCAGGGGAATGGACCTGATGACCTCCAGAAGACCCCTGCTTCTCTGCTAGTGTGCAGACTTCATCTCTCTCACTGATCCAGACTAATTTCCTGCTCTTGGCTACACACATTTTTTTCTTTGTTTTTTTTTGAAATAGAGTCTTCTTGTTCTGTCATCCAGGCTGGAGTAGACAGACAGGATCAGAGCTCACTGCAGCCCCAAGGGGCTCAAGCAGCCTCCTGTTTCAGTCCCCCAAGTAGCTGGGCCCACAGAGGCATAACACCACACCTAGCTGATTTTTCTTTCTTCTTTTTATTGAAAGTTTCTCTCTGTCACCCTGGGTAGAGTGCCATGGCACCCTAGTTCACAGCAACCTCACACTCTGAGGCTCAAGAGATCCTCTTACCTCAGCCTCCCAAGTAGCTGGGACTATAGGCACCCACCACTACACTAGGTTATAATTTTTTTTTTCTATTTTTAGTGGAGATGGGGTCTCACTCTTGCTCAAGCTGGTCTCGACCTTCTGAGCTCAAGCCATCCTCCTGCCTCAGCCTCCCAGAGTACTAGGATTATAGGGGTGAGCCACCACATCCAGCCAATTTTTCTATTTTTTTTATAGAGACAAAGCCTGTCTCTTCCCAGGCTAGTTTCAAACTCCTGGCCTAAAAAGATCCTCCTGTCTTGGCCTCCTAAAGTGCTGTGATTACAGGCTGAGCCACTGTGTCTGGCTACATAGGTGCTTTTAGACACAGTAAGAGCCTCCCTCCCACCCAAAGACAGACAAGAACAGGACGCTCTGCAGGTGCCCAGCGTGACCCACTCCGTCTGCTCTTTCTCCAGCCCGGGTAAGTGTTGCCCTCTGCCTGGGCAAGAGCACAGGGAAAGGTGCCATCACTGCAGTGTGACTGAGCCCCCATCCCCCTCCTCTAGGGCAAAATGAGGGAGGCAAAGGATGGACAGGTCACCCAGCCCCCTCCAATGACCCCCAGTAATGGGGGAAAGTCAAGGTATGGAGAATCCAGTGGCTGCATCATACCCCTCCCAGCTGGGGCCGGGCTCAGCCACACACCCAAGAAAGCACACCCCAACAGGGGCACGAGGCCCTCGCCTGGCCCAGCCATACAGAAGGGCTCACCCCACCCCAGGCCCCTGCAGTGCTCCAGAGCAGGCCCCAGTGGTACTCAAGAGGAGCCCACTTCCTCATCCCCCCGTAAGGACCACCCCACATTAATCCTTCAGCACGGCCACAGCCGCTGTTCTCGGCTTTCCCTAACATGGGGCAAACTGTCCCAGCCCCAACTCCAGACCTCACATACGCTGTGGTGGGCACAAGTGCATGCCAGGGACTGGCTCACTGGGCAACCCGGGACGAGACAGTACCCTCTGAGCTTCTGTAAACCGGAGGAGGGGAATGGGTCAAACCAATAGTTGCAAATTGTAACGAGGTATACACGGCACTAAAGCAACACCAAGTCAGACCTTCGTCTCCCTCTGTCCAGGGGCCTCGGTCCCGCCCCTCCCACCTCTCACTGCACCCACCCCATTCCCTCAGAGTCCACAGAAAAACTCCCACCCCCAGTTCCTGGCAGAGGTCGTCCACAACTCCTCCACTTCTTCTCTGAGGACACTGCTGGAGACTCTGCCTCCATGAAGTTCAGACCGTCCCTCCCCCACAGCGTCCCTTCTCTACACCCACAGCTGGCCCAGGAGCACAGATTTACCCAGGAGAACCCAGGCCGGAGAGATGGAAAGACAACCCAGTCAGAAAGGAGGGTGCAGAGGCTGCCCTCCCAGACTGCAGCCCCCTCAGATGCCCACGCTTCCTGCAGCCGGCACTGTGCACTTCCTCTTCAGTCTGCCCCCTGCCACTCGTATGTCTGTTAGCCTTGTCCAAGACAATAATACAGTGGTGACGTTGCGGAGTCACTGTACTAGCTACAGACGTCTGTCCTAAAACATTAAAACAGATACTTAAATTTGAGACATATCTATCATGTACAGGCTAGAAGCACCTGAGACCCCTCCCCCAGCGGGGCAGGGGCCATCCTCATAGCAATCACCTGCAAGGCAGTGGTCCAGAGCCAGTGACCGCCCAAGGCCACACAGCCCTTCCAGGCAGAGCCAGACCATGCTCCGACTGCCCACCCTGGCCTTGGAGCCAGGGCCCTGTTGCTCGCAGGCCCCACCAGACCCCACACCCAGGCCCCCTGCTTCACTCTGGCCCTCCCTCCTCCTTCCTCCCCAGGATAGCCGGGGAGGAAGGCCCTGGCCCCAGCCTTCCCTGCCCCTGAACTTGATGTGATGACATGGAGAAGAGGTAGTTATTTCATCCTGTTCCCATGTGTTTAGACGAATGGATAGAAGAATCCAGAAAGATCCACTCCAGATGGTCCACATGGGTCCCCAGGGCCCTGGGGCTGGGAGGAGTCGGAGGGGAAGGAAGGCTGCAGCTCTCAGGCACCTACCACCTTCAGAGATTTTGGTCTGTTATTTCATACACCAAGCTGAAGTGCCCTTCCCGTGCCAATTTTTACATTCATTGAAAATAGTCATATGTACTTATAAATGCAAAATGACAACCTTGAAAAGAAATGTGGCCATTTGCAAGTCTGTGGTTCCCGGACTTCTAGGCAGACTGAGCCCAGCAAACAACAGGGTGGTCATAACAGCCCTTTCTGGTCAGACTGGGACATGTGGGTGACAAGTTGTCTTTGGTCCCCAGTCAGAGCCGCCCCTCCCAGCTATCTGCCCAGGAGGCTCTAGAAGCCTCCCCACCCTCCTAGCATAGGCCCTGTCCAGTGAGCTCCCAGGCCAGGCCCGGGGCGTGAGCTCACTTCCCATCCACTTGGGGGCACAGGGGCAGAGAGCCAGGCCAGCCCTGTCCCCTCAGGCTCAGGCCACAGGAACTGAAGATGCCCCATCCCCATACCTCTGCTTTACCTGGCCGTCCTCGGAGGCCCCAGCTACTGGGCCAGGGTCTACAGGAAGGTGACCCAGCCTCAGCCGGCATCCAGGCTCACACATGTGAAGGCCCCTTCCACGGCTACCTAATGAGAATGAGTCACATCTGGGACCCACCACTTCCTGCTCCGGCTCCTGCGGCTGCCGCAGAAAGGCTAAGGCTGAGCCCGTGGCTGGGAGCTCAGAGCCGCTCAGCCCGTGCAGGGCCCCCTCCCCCACCCACAGCAGAGCTCTCAAGACAGGGGTGGGGGCGGGGGGCTGCCAGGCCAGGCTCCCAGCTCCAATGACTTCACGGAAATTTGAAGCTTGAAGCTGAAACAACTTTGAAAAAAAATATATAATAATAAAACAAGCACCAAAAACCTCCATTAGAGGCCCCAAGACAACTGCTCCAAGCAAGGAGTCAATGCATCCTTAACAAGCAATTAGAAGCAAGCAGCTGGCATGGAGCCTCGCTCCCGCTCTGACACTCATAGGCAGACTCCTTGGCCTCCACGACTCGGTTTCCCTAACCATGTGGCAAGTGGCCTTGTCCACCTCTGAGAAGGGCCCAGGAGATGGCCTGAAGGGTCAAAGGTCTTCCAGTCTATCTCACTGCCTCTCCATTTCACCTTTGCCCCTGTGCAGAGGCCAGACTGGGGTCAGGCCAAAGCCCATCCTGGGAGTTCTTGTCCCAAACAGCCAGAGTCCCTGGAGAGCCCCAGCAGCCCTGGGGCACCACGAGTCCTAGAATCAAACCCCAGTGCCCCTCCTGTTTTGGCAGGATTCAGTTTCCCCAGGAGACCACGAGGAGCTCAGGGTAAAGCAGACAGGAAGGACTGGAGAGCAGGAAGTGGAGACGCACCAAGATGGGAAGCTCCAGCCTGCAAGGGGATGGCACCACCTGGTCCTCGGGGAGCCCTCAGAGCATGGGTACAATGCTCCAATTATACAATTATCTTCTACCTTGTGTCCTGACACCCCAATTGGCATGTGAACTCCTCAAAGCAAGGGCATGCCTCCCTCACCCCCACAGCCAGGGTCAGACATTCTTCTTCTGGGCCTTCTGTCCCCTGTCCCTTGCCCCAGTACAGCACCTCTGTGGTGTGACGGCTTGTGGCTGGTCCGTCTTCCCCAGAGTATTTTCTTGGAGAGGGCAGAGATGGTGACCACAGTGTCAAGAGCTGTGTCCCTGGCACCCAGCACTGGAGCAGAGTGGCCAGTAGGACTGGACATGGTGGGTGCTTCCTCTGTGCTGCGGGCTAGCAGGTGACCAGCTTGTGGAGAAACAGGGGTAGGACCCACACAGGGCTCTGGGCTGTTGCAGAGGCCACAGGAGGGAGTGGGAGACTTCACAGAGAGCCTGACCAGTGACCCCTTTCCTTTCAGCAAACATTTCCTGGGCCTGCATGTTCCAAAGCAGAGAAGGAACAGATACCACTGAGAAAGGGGAACAGCGAGCCACCAGTAAGGGTGTTCCCAGTACATACGACCAACGAAAGACTCCCTCCCAGAGTCAAGAAACAAAGATCACAAATCAGTAAGAAAAAGACGAATAGCCCGACTAAAAGATGGGCAAAAGACTTAGAGGTATTCCAGTAAAGAGGGTATCAAAATGAACAATAAGCAATTGAAAGGCCCTCAACATGATCAGCCATCAGCGAACTAAACCCACACCAAGACTCCACTACCGCACTAGGATGGCTTAAGTCAAAAAGAAAACACCAAGTGTCAGCCAGGAGACAGACTGGCCCTTAACTCTCACATCTGCTGGTGAGGCTGAAACATGCAGCCATGCGGGAAACGCCCGGCAGCCTGGACTAAAGCTAACTGCGCTTCCCTGAGATTCAGCAACTCACTCCCAGGTATTTACACAAAGGAAATGAGTCCATCTGTCCACAAAGGACTTGTCTCCGAATGTTCAAGGCAGCTGAGTTTTTTCTTTTTTCCACTGTCCCTGAGGAACAGCTTAAATCAAGCTAATCAAACTGGAAACAGCCCAAATGTCCTGCAATAGGTAAGTGGACGGACACATTTCCACAGATCCATACAACAGAAAACTGCTTAGCAGTAAAAAAGAATGGGTTACTGATAACACACAAGAAGAAAGAAAGGATTACTGATAACACACAATAACATGAACGGTATCCCTGACATCAGAGTGACACCCACCCTATCTGCTTCCATTTACAGGCAACTTCAGAACAGACCAATCTAATCTACAGCAACAGAGAGCAAGACAGCAGCGGCCTCTGGGGGGCTAGTGAGCAGGAAGGGACAAAGGGATCTTATGGGCAGCCAAACAGGTTCTCAATCTCCATCAGGGTGCTGTCACAGGGGTCTAAGTAAAACCCCTGCTCTGTCCGCTCAAGGTTTGTGTACCTGACTGTATGTCAATTACACATCCATCTGAAGATGGGTGTCGACTGATACCCATCTGCTTATGCAGGAAGTCTTAGTGCTGGGTGCTAGGTAGACTCTGGGGAAAAAACAGATGTCACGTGACCCAATAGGAAATGGAGGACACCATGATTAACATGATCAGTGTGCTCAGATACCCAGGGGTGTGAGGTGTGGGGAGGGAGCCTGGCAGGACAGGGCAGCCAGAGCTGGGGGGGGGGGGGTGGTGGCATGGGAGAGGCGGGGCATGTCCATGTGGGCTGGGCCTCCTCCAGGGATGGTAGGAGGGGAGTCACCTGCCCCAAATGACACTCCTGCCAGAAGACCTGCCAAAAGCTGATGCAGTGTGGGGATGGCCTAAGGAGAGCACACATGGGAGCCTGGAGACAGGTGGAGAGTAAGGTGACCAGATTTTAACATAGGTAAAGCAGGACACCACTGATGGAGGGGGGGGGGGCCAGAGGAGGGGTGTGTTCTTGATTAAAAATTTGGTCTATATGGAGCAACAAAAATTTTCATAGAACGCAAAAATAGTATTGTAAGTTTTTAAAATTTCAACATAAGTACAATTTACAAATATGATACATTAAAAAAATTATGTATAGGGCAGCGCCTGTGGCTCAAAGGAGTAGGGCACCAGTCCACCTGGGCGACCTTGCCCAGGAGGGGAGTGGGGAGTTTACATTAGCCTTTTCATTTCCAAATGGAGTTACATTAACCTTTTCAGCAACCGAAAACTGTATATTCCCTTCCCGTTGTCCTGCCCCTCCCTAGACTGTCGTGCATTCTTTCCAAAAATCGGGACTTTTTTAAAACGCCGTGGGACGCGGGACAAAGTGTTCAAAAGTGGGATGTCTGCTCACCTTAGTGGAGCGGCGCCCCACTGTCCAGTGGGAGCTAGCCAGGCCTAGACTATCTAAAACCCACAATATAACAGAAGGGTTTGATAACAAACTGGCCATACAGGAGGAGCTGTATGATGATACACCCTGCTGCTTGGTAACAGAAGGGCTCAGTAAACCTTGCCACGTGATAACGAAGGGTCCCATCCCACCTCCGCCTCCGTAGTTAGCCTCTTCCTTACTGCAGTCACAGCTCTGCCCAGAACCAGCTGCCCTGCCAGCCCTGACCAACAGGGCGCTGTGCTCCCCACCCCTCACACCAACCTGCACACACAGGGGTCAGCACTCAGCCTGTGCCCAGACCCTACACACACAGCCTCATGTAATTCCCTACCAGCCCCACAAGGAAAGTCCTGCTATTAGCCCCCCGCTTTCAAAGAGGAAATCATGGCTCAGAGATGATACATCCCTTGCCCAAGCACACACAGCTACAAAAAGCCAGAGTGGGACTTCAAACTCAGGTCCACCTGACCCCACACCCTACACTCTCAAGGGTGTCCCTGGGGAAAGTTTGCTCCAAATCCCATTACACCCCACGGTGGAGAGCCCGTGCCCTAGATCCTGGCCCACACCGCGTCCCATCCTGCTGAACAAACTCCCCCACAGGAAGGCACCGAAGCATCAGACAGGGAAGACTGGTTTCTGCTTTTTGGGGAGCCAGGGCCCCACCATTTCTGTCCCACTCAGCAACCCCCACCCTCCTCCTGGTGCTGGGAACACAAGAATGACTTGGACCACCCCTATCGTGCAAGTTCCAAGGCCAGAAGGAGCTGAAGATGTGCCCGCCAGTGGCCAGGCACAGGGATCTGGGGGAAGCACCCACACAGGGCCTGTGGTCCAGGGTCAGGGGAAGAGGCCTCATCCACCTGGGGGAAGGACAGGGGTCTTGCTGGAGGAGGGGACCCAAGACCAGGCCGTGAGTGGCAAGGAATAAAACTGCAGGGAAAGCAGAGGCAGCAGCCTGTCAGTCAGCCAAGGGACAAATAACTCCGAGTGCTGAGCAAACAGCTTGGTCCCTGTGACACACCCAGATGTCCAGCCCTTCCCCCAATGGGAGGAAACTCAGTAGCAACCCAGCGAGTTTCAAACTTTGGGCCATTTCATTTCGGCCAAGGCTAGGGGCCAGTGTGAGGAGGGAAATGACCCAAGGGTCCAGTCACTGTTCCACTTCCCCAGAAGTCAGGGGGTTCACCACAGCCCAGAAAAGTCTTGGGAGAGGTCTAAGCACCCAGGCAGGCCACTCTCCCCCAATCCAGCCCCTCGCCCTGGTGGGAGGAAGAGGCTTGAGAGCCCTGGAGTGAGAGGTTCCATGGAGTGACTTGGGTCAAGCTCTGGGATGTTGGTAGCTCAGGGAGCATATCTGTGAAGTTGGGGTATCATCCAGCTCCCCAGGAAGCTAGGAGGGGTGTGTGAGAAATGCACGGGGGCACACAGTAGGTGCTCAGTTAAAGCAAGCAGACAAGGAAACCAGCCAGAGGTGTTCTCAGTTCCAATCCTCACACCCTGGCCTGGCCTCCTCGGGCACCTTCCAGGGCTTGCCTGTACCTCCATCCCCTCTGCCCCCAGCCTGGCCCAACTCACCTTGCGTCTTTATCTCCTCTGACCCTGCTATCCAGCTGCCTCACTCATCTGTGACTTTTTTCATGGAAAGCTCAAAATGCTACCCATCCTGGAAGTCATCAGGAACTACAGTAACATCGAAGGGTATCAAATCAATGCCCACTAATCAGTAGCCTTGCATACGCCAGTAACAGCCAAGTTGAGAAGCTAATCAAGGACACCATGCCCCTCCCGTTAGCTTCAAGGAAAATGAAATACTTAGGAATATACCTAACAAAAGAGGTGAAAGATCCTTCAAAGAGAATTATGAAACCTGAAGAAAAGAAACTGCAGAAGACACTAACAAATGGAAGAACATACCATGCTCTTGGCTGGGAAGGATCGACATTGTCAAAATGTCTATTCTGCCCAAAGCAATCTACAGATTCAATGCAATCCCCATTAAAACACCAACATCATATTTTGAAGAACTGGAAAAAATACTATTTCATTTTGTATGGAACCAGAAAAAGCCCATATAGCTAAGGCTATTCTTAGTAATAAAAACAAAGTTGGAGGCATGACCCTACCAGACCTCAGGCTGTATTACAAGTTGACAGTTATCAAAACAGCATGGCATTGACACAAAAATAGAGAAGCAGACATATAGAACAGAAAATCAAGAGATGAAATCAGTCTCAATTTGCCATCTGATCTTTGATAAACCAAACAAAGCATACAGTGGGGAAAACAATCCTTATTCAACAAATGGTGCTGGGAGAACTGGACTTCAGCAGCCACCACGTCAACATCACAACAAAAGTTAACAAATGAGACTTCATTAAGCTAAAAAGCTTCTGCAAAGCTAAGGACACAGTAAGTAAAGCAAAAAGACAACCTTCAGAATGGGAAAAGATATTCTCAGGGTATCAATCTGACAAAGGGTTGATAACTAAAATCTACAGCGAACTCACATTGATCCACAGAAAGAGTAAATAATCCCATCTACTTCTGGGCAAGAGATACGAACAGAACCTTCTCTGATGAAGACAGATGAATGGCTAACAAACACTTAAGAAAAAGCTCATCATCCCTGATCAAAGGAGAAATGCAAATCAAGACCACCCTGAGTTATCACCTAACCCCAGTGAGAATGGCCCACGTCACAAAGTCTGAAAGCTGCAGATGCTGGCGTGGATGTGGAGAGAAGGGAACACTTTTACACTGCTGGTGGGACTGCCAACTAATACAACCTTCTTGGAAGGAAGTATGGAGAACCCTCAAAGAACTCAAACCAGACATCCCATGTGCTCCCGCAATCCCATTACTGGGCCTCTACCTGGTTGGGGGGGGGGGGGAGATCCTTTTATCATAAGGACACTTGCACTAGACTGTTTATCGCAGCTCAATTTACAATTGCCAAAATGTGGAAACAGCCTAAATGCCCACCAACCCAGGAATGGATTAACAAGCTGTGATATATGTATACCATGGAATACTATTCAGCCATTTAAGAAAATGGAGACTTTACAGCCTTTGTATTAACATG
>CAUYQV010121332.1:0-54437 GCA_963574575.1 Galagoides demidoff
CCTGTGGTCCCAGCTACTTGGGAGGCAGAGGCAGGAGACTCGCTTGAGCCCAGGAGTTGGAGGTTGCTATAAGCTGTGATGCCATGGCACTCTACCCAGGGGGATAGCTTGAGGCTCCGTCTCAAAAAAAAAAAAAAAAAGGTGGGTTGAATTTTGGAAGGGGCATCCGGTGTAAAAGGACCAGGAGACAAGGCAGAGGCCATACGTCTCACACAAAGCATGTTCAGGGGAAAGAAAGCTTGGGAGGTAAGAATGGAAACAGAGCAATATAAAAACCCAGGAGATCTACAACAAATCCAAGAAGGAGTGAGGACACCAAACTGCTCGCGTAGGGTCAGCCTTATTCGCAGACAATGGAGAGCAACGGGGTGATGTAGGAAGGATGTTCTGGTGAATAAGGATTGGTTGGAAGTAGTCAAGTCTAAATATGCCTAAAAAGGAGGAGTTCAACATAGGGACTGTGAGAAGTGCTGCTGACGGAAAGGAAGCTGCTAAAGCAGCCCCGGAGAGCAGAGCCACCGGTCCCCGGCACCGTGCCAGCGCTCACAGTTAGCAACTGGGGACTGCTGGAAGCATGGATCTCACTCCAGCCACCTCTCAAGCCACCCAAACTTCTGGGACCTGCAGTCAACTGCAGCCTGAAATGAGCACTCCCAGAGAAACACAGAATGATTCCTTGGCCTTCTCATCTCCCACCAGTGTCTCCCATTGCTAGAACTTAGCCAGAAAGGAGCTAGCAAGGTGTTGGGAAAGGTGGTTTCCAGGCTTCTTGCTCCTGCCACACAGAGGGGAACACAGAGGGCAGGGACAGATCTGAATACAAACAGACCAAACCCAGCAAAAAAAAAGGCTCTCCCTGGACAAAGGAGGCTTGGATTCTGGAACTGTTTCTGCTGTTGACGCGCTGTGGTTCCTCCAAGGCAGGGTAGCCCAGTGGTTTAGGGCATTGCTCAGAGTTCTTATCTGCAAAGTGGGCAATGATACCTACCAGAGGTATTGTTGTGAGGCTTAAATGGGGGCGTTGCAAAGCTCCTAGAATAGAGCCTAGAACAAAACAAGCACTTAACAATTGATAGCTGTGCTACTGTTGCCATCATTCTATTAAGCAGGGTGGGACTGAATCATTTTTGCTTCTCTCTAACCAGCCAGAGGAAAGAGACCTCACAGTTATACTCAGCCTGAACCTGGGATTGAGCTGGAAAAACAAATACTATCCGGTCGCTGGCATAAAAGAGCTCCCAGTTTGATGGGAAGACAGCACAGAGAGTGAGAATCCCCGCACTGTCAGAGCAGAGAAGGGAAAGTTCTGAAAAAGCGCAACAGACAGGTTTTGCAGCACAGTAGGAAGAATTGTGCAGACTCCTCTTTAAATACAGTATTATCCTCTGTGGCCTTGGGCGGTTTATTTAGTCACCAGCTCCTCCGTTCATCTGTGCAAGTAGAGATGAGGGAAAAAATCTGCCTCGTAAAGGTCCTCCCGGCCCAGAGATGGGTTCAAAAATGATCATTACTCTGATTCCAGAGCCCCGCGAGAAAGGCATGAGGCCAGAGATAAATGAGCACCGAAGAGGGGAAGTCTGAGCAACCGGGACGAGTCCCGCAGGACTGCTTATCTGAAACCCAGGGAGGTGCCCGCCGCAGGGACCGCCAGGGGGCGCCCGGGGACTGCGGCATCCTCGTTGCCACTGGCAACCGGCGGTACCAACGCTTTGAGCTCACAGGCGCCCCGGCCTGAGCAGCGAGATGTCGCGGAGCTCCTGGACGCCCGAGCTGGGCTTTAACGAGAAGATACTCCGGCAGGCCGCCGTCGCCACTGGCCCTTCGCTGGAGCTATGCGTCATACCCTCCACCCTGGGCTCCTCGGTGGCGACCGCCGCGCTGGAGCAGCTCTTTGTTGTGGGTGAGGCCCCGGGACCTGGAAGGGACCCCCGAGAGGCGGCGCCAAGGAGGGACTCCCGAAAGGCAGCGCCAGGCTGTGCTACGCTGGATCCCTCCACCGGGATCTCCTCTCCGCCCCAGAGCTTGTCTGGCAGGGGCAGAGCCCTCTCCTTCTCCAGAGGAGGGAAGAGAGCGAGGGGCGGCGGGGTGGGACTCAGAGCTCAGCTCTCCTGCTGTGGTGCAGCCCAGGTGCCCTTTGCCCGCGACCAGAGGACCCACCTGCACTTACACCGTGCCCTGGATTGCAGTTGTCTCTCCTGCCTTTCCTCTGCATTTTGCGTGGCACACTGGCGAATGTAACAGGCGAATAGGAAAGGGAATGTTTAAGAGACTCCTGTTGTATTAGGCAAGGAAAAGTACATGTAAACGGATGTTTGGGAGATACATCTAACAGAAAATAACCTTGGATGGGGCCAGTTAGAAAGGTGAACCGTACTCAGGGCCCTTAAGTTTAAGGTGCGACAGTCATGGAAGGGCATTTCTCGTTCAATGCAAACATCGTTTAGGCCAAAGAACAGAGAATCTCCTTACTCCACGTAATTATCTCATAGCTCCAAGATAACCTTGTTGTTTTATGTTACACTGTTGCTGTTAGTTTGGGATAATTTTTTTTTCCTTCTTAAACGAACTAATTTCATTATTCTGCTTAGATATGCTTTGACAAATATTATTGTAAAGAATGTTAATCACTGAAAAGAGTTATCAAGACCTAGATTATTTACATTGATCCAAGTTCATTGTCAATGATAGAACTAGGTAGATCCTTGAACTCTCTTCACGCTTGATCTCCAGACCAGCATGTCCTTTCAAACCCAATTCTCCCAATAATATCTGGACTCTTGGGAAGTTTTCTGTAGGAAAAAAATGCCCTGAAGTCTTCTTGCCCTGAGTGTGGGTTACACAATATGTAGCTCTCTGGAGCATTTGCAAGCAGGAAACGCTTGTGTTCCTTTACTCCATAGAAAAGAAAAGGAAAAGTGGTGGCAAGCAATGCTGGGCCCTCTAACATGCTTGAAAACGCCAACTGATACTCACCCCGTTTGAAATCTTAGTTCAGTAAGAGAATTCAAATTCCCTGAAACTGAGGGCAGGCATTGCTATTTACTTAATCTGAGGGACGGGTACAGCGGTCAACAATGGGCGCTGGGGTCACATCCCTTGGGTTTGAATCCACCCATACGCTACCACTGACCAGGTAGGTGTGTGACTTTGCACGTATGACATGACTTCAAAAGTCAAATTTCTCACCTGTGAAATGAGATTCATCCTAAGGCTGGAAGAATCAATTTTGATGATACATTTAGATAAAATAATAGCAACATAAAACTCCTGTCACACACAAGGATGGGGGCCTGAGATCCACTAGACAGAGTCCGTATGGTGCAGGGTAATAACGCCACTGTGAGGAGAGCTTCCTCTGATCTCTCCTCTCTTCCGTGCATCTTTCTTCCCCTCCCTCTCCCTTTCTGCCTGTGTCTTCATCACCTGGACGTTTCACAAGCCTCTCTTCTCAAGTGCTTCCTACTGAAAGAGAGTGAAAGAAAAGGAAACATCACAGTATGACAGTGAACAAAAAGAGCAACTGTCTACTTCATGCCTACCAGTTTTATAAATGTTTAAATTCATTCCGTGCCTCAAATTTTTTTTACAGAAGTAAAAATGATATTATAGTTTTTCAATTAATTCCATGTGTGTTTTTAGCAAAATGTTCTGTTTCATATATATGTGTGTGTATACATATGAAACCGTTCTTAAACCTACATTATAGGCATGTTAGATTTATCCCTTCTATAAATATGTGTTGATTTTTTTTTCGTCCTGTCCAATACAGACCCTTTCTCTCCCTTGCTCACTTTTAAAAAAACCATTAGTGATTCAAAGATGAATCTTAAGAGGAGTTTGTCCTCAGGGGGCATAAAATATGACTTAACTTATAATACTATGAACTAGGAAATAGCAGGGGCAAAGGATATTCATGTAAAACACTACAGAAATTCAGAAACAGAAGATGCAACTTCTGAGTAAACATTCGAGTAAGGTTAGGAAGGCATATGTACAATTTGGACAAATAAAGTGAGATCTTAATTTTCTAATTTTTTCTTTCAGAACGGTCATTGCAGAGTGACTATTTTAAATGCAATGAAGAAGTTAGGATCTTTCTTAAGGACATCGCTGTAGCTGTTAAAAAATTGGTATTGTATTATTCATAAGAGCTAATTTTTTAATCTTCCACGTATTTCTTCATCATATTTTCATTGGGCACCACTGTGTTCAAAGTACTAAGTAGATGAATAGGGAAAATATGTACCATGAATTTAAAAATGTTTTTCTCTAAGGCTGGGCATGGTAGCTCAGCCCTATAATCCTAGCACTCTAGAGGTCGAGGCAGGAGGATTACTTGAGCTCAGGAGTTCAAGACCAGCCTAAGCAAGAGCAAGACCCCATTGCTACTAAAAATAGAAAATCTAGCCAGGCATTGTGGCAGGTGCCTATAGTTCCAGCTACTGAGGAGGCTGAGGCCAGAGGATTGCTCAAGTCCAGGGGTTTGAGGTTACTGTGAGCTATGCTATCATCGCACTCTAACCTGTAGCAACAGAGTGAGACTCTGTCTTAAAATAAATAAATAAAAATATTTTATTTCAATTTAGTAAATAGTTTCCCAAGTGTCAATCAACTATAAATTGTTGCCTGATTTTCTGTGCAGAAAATTGAATTGTGGTCTGTGCTGTGGATGGGGCGAGCCCATTTAGGGAAAACAGCACAGGTGATAACAGAGCTCAGTTAGGAGGTGGGCCACATGGGCAAATGCTTCAATGTTAGTAGGTAAGCATTGCTTAAAACAAACATACAGTCTCTGGAATAAATTGAGCGCATGGTGCCAATTCGCTTAGTTCTCTACAAGCAAGTCCTTGCATAACTAGTGAAAGGTTATTTGACATCTAGCCCACTGACTGTGCTCTTAGTGAAACTAGACAGGAAATCTTTCAATTATGCTAATCTGACCCCTATGAAGGACATATTAAAGAAATATTTAAATAATTTCCTTCTGAGGCATCAGCGATATCTCTGTTCAGCCCTGGATGATATTACAAATGCTTGCTTGGCATGGCCAGAACGGTGAAGTCTCTTTATTTGATTTTAAAGTATTGAATAAGAGTCTACTACATATGAAATATCTAAAAATGTAGAAATATGGCTGTAAAGCAATTGAGTTTGAGTCGGCATCATGCGGATAAAAATCTCAGTACTTAGCTGGGTGCGATGGCTCACACCTATATATCAGCAAACCAAGGCTGAGGCAAGGAGCCCCTGAGGTCAGGAGTTGGAGACCAGCCTGAATATCACAGCAAGTCTCCATCTCAAAAAAGAACAAGAAAGAGAAGGAGAAGAGAAAAATTAGCTGACATGGTGGTACGCACCTGTAGTCCCAGCCACTCAGGAGGCTAAGGCAGAAGGATCACTTGAACCTGGGAGTTTATGGCTGCAGTGAGCTGTGATCATGCCTCTCCACTCTAGCCTAAGTGACAAAGTAAGAACCCATCTCTTAAAAAACAAAATTCCTTACTTTAAATTTTGATGCAGTTATATATACTTATGTCTGTATACTCTGTACCATCAGTCTTTACAATCTGACTTAATGGAATACATGGTATATAAGCAGAATTCCTGTTTCACTGCACACTGGCCCTATAGAAACCTGTGCCCTGCTTGATTCTTTAAGTTATGCTTCTATCTAGGATTTGAAAGGACCCAAATATTTAGTGTGGCTAACTGAAGTATCTAGTATGTATCCATTTAATATCCAAGCTGTGAAATCTCTTAGCAGAGATAAATTCGTCATTTTTAAAGTAATAAATTTTCACTGTAATAAGAGCAATATACATTTACTGTAGAAAATTTAGATAAAGATAGATAAGCCAAAGGCAGAAGGTAGAAACCACCACGACCCCACCCACCCTGAACTGATCGCCCTTAACCTGATGAATATTTCTTCTACTGTCAGGTTGAAGGGGATGGTCACCTTGAATTGTACTTTTTACAGAAAAGTGATCATTCTATACATATGGTTATTATAGGCTGCTCTTTTTAATTCATAAAATGTAATGGCAATTTCTTGGGTCATAAAATAGCTGTAGCCATAATAATCATTTATTTAAAGGACGATTCATCTCTGTTTTTATACTAACTGTTTTTTGAGTGGTTTTTCCTTTGTTAAAGTAGCCTGGTCTAAAAAAAGATGACAGCCTCACTCAACTATTTGGATTAGTAGGGTGTGTAAGAGGCCTGTAATTTCCTCTTTATACTTCAACATGTTTTACAAGCAATTTCTATTTTAATAAATTGCTTTCTTTCTCCTGTATCCTCTTTATCCTTTTCATTGGCATTTTCCTTTCAAATTGATTAAAACTGCATACAAGAAACAGATACACACTGAGAAACAATGACTTCTGAGTAGAATAAAATCAACAGAAATTAAAAGACAGATTAACAATGACACCTTAAAAACTAATTGTAGAGTATTTTGCCCAGTCTTGGCTCCAAATAATAATAATGGAAGAAAATGTTTAATGAAAATTAAATTTTCACCCCTGAAAACATTTATAGAGCATCACTTAAGAAATTAATCTTCTTATTTTAGTGTCATAAACTTTTTAAAATGTAATTCAAATTTTCAGGAGGAAATGAGAAAATCCACAATCGATCTTCTGGAAATTGAAAGCATGGACTTCAGTAGACTGTATCATCTACTGGAAACTCTTCCCTATAAAATGAACTTGGAATTTGAAGGTACCTTTGAGGTTATCAACTACAGAAATGTAGTTTATCTTTTAAGAAAATAGAACTAAATAATTTTACAAGATGAGTTTAATAGCTACTGCTTGTGTAAATATAGCTAGAAAGAGTACACAACACAAACATATTGAGATCCATAAGCATTTTCTCGTGCATTTCAAGTGGAAATAATATAACTTGGATTTATATACTTCAGTTTCAAAATAGACTAAAGATATATGAATTGACCTATTCAAAACTGAAATGTATCAAATTAAATAAGGTAGTTTGGCTGGTCTGAACTCCCATTCTATGCTGTGTCTGTGAATTCTGAAATCTCATTCTCTCTGTGATTGGCTTATTGCACTTAGCATGTCTTCAAGTTTCATCCAGATTATAGTATGTGTTAGAATTTCCTTCCTAAGACCAAATAATGTTCCATTGCATGTACCTACCATGTTTTGTTTATCCATCTGTTGATGGACCTTTGGGTTGTTCCCATATTTTAAGTGTTGTGAATAATGTTATTAAACATGAGTGTCCAAATACAGGTTGAGTATCCTTTATCTGAACTGCTTGGGACCAGGAGTATTTCAGATTTTTGAATTTTTTTTAATTGGAGGATGCTTGCATTATACTTACCAGTTGAGAATCCCTAATCCAAATATCTGAGATCCAAAATGCTGCGGTGAGCATTTCCTTTGAGCTTAATGTAGATGTTCGAAAAGTTTCAAATTTGGGAGCATTTTAGATTTTGACTTTTTGGATTACAGATACTTTACCTGTATTTATTCAAGTCTCTGTTTTTAGTTTTTTAACATATACACAGAAGAAGAGTTGCTGGATTATACGGCAGTTCTACATATGATTTTTTCTTTTTTTGGAAGATTTGCTATACTGTTTTCCCACAGTGGCTGCACCATTTTACGTTGTCCTCAGCCATGCAGAAGGACTCCAGTTTCTCTACATCCTTGCCTATACTTGTTATTTTTTGGGTTGTTTTTGTTTTTTATTTTCTGATAGACATCCTGATGGGTGTGAATTGTGCACCGATTAGCATTTCCCCAGCGATTAGTGATGTTGAAGACATTTTCATGTGCTTATTGGCCACCCGTATATTTTCTTTGGAGAAATGTGTCTTCAGTTCCTTTGCACATCTTTTAATCAGATTGTTTTGTGTTATGTTGAGTTGTAGGAGCTCTTTTTGAATTCTGGCTGCTAGCCGCTTTCTAGATATGTGATTTGCATCCCATGGATTGCCTCTTCACTCTGTTGATAGTGACATTTGATGGACAAAAGTTTTAAATTTTGATGTACTTTATCTTTTCTTTTTCTTTTGTTTTTCTTACTGTGCTTTTGGTATCATATTCAGATATCATTGCCAAATCCATCATCTTAAAACTTTCCTCTACATTTTCTTCTAAGAATTTTGGAGTTTTAGCTCCTACATTTTGGTCTTTGACCATTTTGGGATAAATTTTATATTTGGTCTAGTGTTGCCAGGAATGTTGGCAGAAGCTCACAGCTGAGTTCCTTTCCAGGAATTGCCCTTAACAAAAGAGAGAGCATCTTCATCTCAGGTGACATTTCTCCCCCCAAGTGCCTGCCACCCACATGCACTGACCGGTCACTGAGAGGGTACAAAGGCCTGGCTGCCTTGCCTCAATGTAGAGCAACTCCAGAGTGTCAGTCAGCTCTGAAGCTCTTCACACTGTGACGCCTCCTCTGCCCAGCTCTGCCTCCTTCATTTCCTCAGAGGAGCTAATTTTTTTACACACAGATTTTAGAATCTTTTTCTTGTGGAGCCCAAACTAAAAGAATGACCTTAATAAGTAAAAAGAACTTTTTTCTAAAGTTGATTTTCCATTTATCTATTTATTGCCTCTCAGCTCTAAATCTACACATCATTGTCTGCTCTGTGATAACGATGGGCCCTGGGCGGCACCTGTGGCTCAAAGGAGTAGGGTGCTGGTCCCATATGCTAGAGGTGGCAGGTTCAAACCCAGCCCTGGCCAAAAAAAACTGCAAAAAAAAAGAAGATGGGCCCTCCAAATTCTTCATCAATCAGCATGATACTAATTTTTGTCAGTAGAGGGTGCCAGAGGGACACCAGAAGAGAAAGGGGCTTCCTTCCTAGCTCCTGTGTGCTCAGGGTGGCTCTCTTGCAGTGCCCATGGCTTGACAGAATCTGTCCCGGGCTTTGCAGGGTCTGGTGGTCCACAGTGCCCAGCAACCTCCCTCCATGAAAAGCTTCCTCAGTACCCCCTTGGGTAGTTCTGCAGTGAGTTCTGAAAGATGACACTTCCCTTCAAACAGCTTTCCCCAACACCCCAGAGAGCAGATTTCCAGCAAGTTGCACCACTGCAGGATTTCATAAACTTCTTTGCCACCCAGTGAGCTACACACAGCCTTCTCCAGGGAGGTTCTAGTTCTCACTCTTCCTCAGCCCTGAAAATAGTGGCTGCTCCGTATTCCAGTCATCCCTGAATTCTTTAGAGTTCTCTTTACTTTTTACTGTCCATTCCCTAACCCTCTACTCACTCTAATCCTGTGTTACATTGAAAAGTTATTTATATTAAACGTTCCCTGTTCAATTTACTGTGAGATCTCTGTCTCCTAATAGGGCCCTGGCTGATGCAGTAGGTTATAAAACAATTTGCTTAATGTTAGTCTAGCTTGGCAGGGAGAGAAAGGCATGTGCAGAGAAAGAAAATAAGACTTAGAAGAATCTATACCAAAGGTGGAATTTTTGTTTTTATTTAGTTGGGTTTTTGTTTTTGTTTTTGTTTTTCACCTTTCCAGATTGGGTTATTTTTGTAGTCAGGAAAAATATTTTAGAAGCAAAAAAAGAATTAATACTAGGTGATAAGGTCCTATACATGCTGAATACTTACCCAAGTAAATTCAATCGTCCTTATGCCGTAAAGCCTGGCTACTCAAAGCATGGTCTTTGGACCAGCAGAGTAAGCACTGGTTAGAAAATGCAGGATCTCTAGTCCCATCACATCAAAACCTGCATTTTCACAAGATCCCCAGGTGATGTATATTTGCATTCAAGATGCAAAGTTTGAGATCTCCTGCCACGATGTGCAATTTTAGTACCTAGGGGGAGAAGAAGGAAGAAACCCACTTGGCTCTCTCAGGGGAGCCACAAGCTGGTTTCTAGAATATATTTTGTGTAGAAATGAGCCCAGCACCTAAACAGCAATGTTCAAAAATTCATGCATCAGTTTACACTGAGGTAAAGCTCTGACGTCTTATGTGACTACACTGATTCATTGTTCATCGATGAATAATTAGTTCTTTAACACCATGGGTTTCCCAGAAAGCAGAGTCTGAGATGATGGTTTTTGCATTGTTATTTTAAGAAGTGTAAAGAGCAGGGTGGCATAGGGGATCAAAGCGGGGAATAAGGAAAAGCCAGTACGGTGTGTACTATGGGGTTGGTTTCTGCTAATCAAATGAATTAGTTATGAAAACATGCCCCCAGGATGTGGCATTACTTCTTCTCAGGACTCCCATCAGTGAGAGAAAGCAGGGAACATTTATGCTGGCCCCGTCTATCACTGGCCCAATGTTTGCCCCTCTTGCACGTCCAAGTTACACGTGCCCGGGTGTGGGTATCTAAAGAAGCGGCCCAGTAGACGCGACCAGGCCTCCCAGGCAGGAGGTGAGAAGTGCATGGAACAGGCAGGAATCAGGTGCTTTCAGACTATTAATGTACGGAGCTGTTCAGAGCCCACAGAAAGCAGGTCCCATAGCAGCAGCAGCAGCAGAAATAAGAGAAATAACTGATAAGAAAGATTGAGAGGGACAAAAGGCATAAGTAGGAAGTAACTGACCCTGAAATAATTAAAAGAATATTGCAAAGAAAGACCTTCTCTTTTCATGATTTAAAAAGTCAGTATCTACAAATGTGCTCTTTCGCAAATAATGTAGTAACATTTCCACTTTTAAGAATGTGTCAAAGATGCTCGAAGACTAAATCTTATTGAGATAAATAAAATACGAAAGAAAACTATGAGGATCAATAATGAAATAGAGTTTCTGAAGAAGAAAATAATTGATCTGGAAGAACATAATGAAACTCTGGGGTAGGTATCTTTTTTAATTCAGTAACTTGAGGGAGAAGGGGATCTGTAGCTGGACTGGAAAAATTGTCAGGAGTCTAGCCTCTGATCTGAGCTGGGGCAGGGCAGGCTGAGAGGTGAAGGCAGGTTATAGGTGATGACCCAGGCTGATGGGTGGGTGGGGGGTGATGGCTGCAGAGGGCTGGGAAGAAGGACAGAAAATCTAGAACCATTGTAGCCAGAAGACCTGTAAAATTTCAGAGCCAACCCAGCTTTTCAGCAGCAACTATTGTTTATTTATGAATCATTCACCTACCTTGAAAGCTACCTTACCTGCAAGGATAGTAGTTTTAGTTTGTTTTTAGTTTTGTAGAATTAAATTTATAAACCCCCATTACCAAAGCAAGAAATCTTGCTGGAATTGTAACTATAATTTCAAAATAGATCTATTGTATTGAACAGATCTGAATATCTATAGGTAATTCAGTTCCTTGGAGATATTCAGTCATGATCTACTAGGGGGCTGAGGATGGGGTTGGTTTCCAGGAGAGGCTTCCAGATTTTATCTGTAATTAAACGAGACAATCTGTGCAGCTGCCTTTCACTCAGGAGCTTACACCTGTTAGTTTTCTTTTCTTTATTCCTGAGCTGAGATACCTCAGACCACCACTCCACAATGTGGGGCTCATTTTCTCCGTCTATAAAATGGGATCACAACTCTTGACCTACCCAACACATAAGAGGAAGAGATATATTCTGAAAGAATAACTCAGCCCTGTGAGCAATTTTATAAGATTAATGCATAAATATCAAAATGTTGGTTTTCCAGAGTGAGAAATGTTCAAAAATCCCTCAAAATAAAATCCTTTTTGGAAGCTAAAATAATCAGACTGTTGTTGGGTTCCCTCAGGAATCAGGCAAAGGCCTCAAAATTCAGAGGTGCATTTCCCAAACCAATCCTCAGAGCATCTGTCCTAGGAGCTGCTCCGTGAAAAACAAAGTTCATGATCACATAAGTTTGAGCAATACTGCATATTCTGACCCCTGGTGGGGACTCAGAATGCAGGTTCGTGCATGGTGCCTGCTAGCCACAATCGCCAGAGACTGCTACATAATCCAGACCATTTCCAAACTAATAACAAGAAAAGTAATACCCGGGCTGGATATTCAACATCATTGTCACTCCCCTATAGACCAGAGGTTCTTAAACTGGATCATGTGTCAGAATCACCTGGAAGGCTTATTAAAACACAAACTGCCTCAGAATTTCTGACTTAGTAGGTCCGGGGCCAGTGGCAGTGTGGAGACAAGAATTTGCATTCTTAGCAACACTGTGTGCTCTGAGTTCACTTGAACCACTGCTCTAGACAAACCATGGAAGGCAGAGGACAGAGGGAGACCACCCCAGCAGCTGGCATCCTCACCCTGCAGTCACTTTTTGCCTCCATTTTTCAAAGAAAGATGCACATGCAGGTGCCCACAGGCGCTGACAGTGTCAGCTCATCTCCCCTCCTGGACGGTCCTCAGGAACTAGATGCACAGCAGCTCTCCGGGTGTTTCCCCTGGAAGCTCTTCTCCACCAGTCCAACATTCCTAGTTAGGTTTTATGATATGACTTGTTTTCTTGTTTGAGACTAAATCCTTGGGTTGACTCAAGCAAAGCACCCATGTCTGGCACCCTTGCTGAGCCTCTCAGCTGGGCTTCCTTTCATTGCATTTGGGGTGAAGTTGGACCTCTGGGAAATAAACTTCCCAACAGTGAGTCTCCATTTTCTTGATCCTTCAGACACAGTGCTCAGAATTAAAGTCTCTAGCTCTGGTTCCTAGAAAAAGAGAAAGGGTCTTTACACTGCAGGAGCTTTTAAAAACAGAGCAGTAGAACCAATTGTCCCCAACAAATAAATCATGCATTGTCAGCCCCGAAGTCGACATTTCTCCCAATGTCAAGGTGTTCCTCGGATGCAGCCAGCGATGGATGTGTGAGGCCATACACTCCTGAACTCAGATTTAGGGGGTAGCAGGGAGAAGATTAAGAGGGCTCAAGTCAGGTGGCAGGCATCCTCTAGACAGTAAAGATGGACTCATGCTTTCTTTCCCTAGTTTCTGTCCCAGGGAAGCTCAGCTCAGCTACATATCTCATGGATGATAGTACATGTCAGAACACTCAGGGGCCAGACCCCACTTACCTGCTCCAGACTACTTTTGAATCATGCTGTACTTGAGACCAAACTGTGCCCTGGTTACCATCTGGTGTGTAGGGTGGGTGGGGGCAAGTGGGCTGCCTGATACTTTTACAGGGGTGAAAGGTACAAGGTTGACATTTGTGATTCCTTCAGCCCTGGTCTGAACCAAGTTCAGACAATCACAAGCACAAGTACAGAAGAAGCCTCCCTTCCCTTTGCTTCCCGGGTGGGGGCTCCTCACACCACCCAGGTGCTGTTCCCTTCCACAGAGCCTGCTTTTCATGCCTGAAGCAGTTCTTTCCCCCCAGTGTGAAGCAGGAGGAGGTAGCACGGCAGTACAGGAAGTTTGTCCTAGCACTCAACCAGGTGATGGAGGAAAAGGCCACTGCCACTGTTTACATAAATGAGACTCTTGCTCAAATAAACTTGGAGAAAGAAGACTTAGAATTGCAAAAAGGACATATTCAAGAGACACAGAAGGAAATAGAAAAAGAAGAAGCAGAGTATCTGTTAAGAAAACAGCAGCTGAGCGACAGGGTAAGTGGCACAACCTGTTCCTTATGGTGCAGGAATAGACAGCTTCTGGGACAGGACTAATCATTTGTCCTCAAGGCTGACAAGTGCTCTCTCTGATATGTTCTCTGAACATGGAAACGGGAATAGAGCAGGAGGCTTGGGACCCTCGGGAACCTCGGAGCTCTGAAGGAAGGTGCCTGATTGTGTAGCAGCATCTTGGTCCATGACAGGAGCTGTGACACTGGGGTGGCGCCTTGCTGACATGCAGTCACAGAGGGGAGAGGAGTGGGCCACTGTCTTACCTGGTTGCTTTTGACAGTCCTGAAGCCATTTATGTCTGGACAGATCCAGGGAGTTCAGACAGGGGGCCCTGCCTGGCTCCTCTTGCTGAGTGGGTCTGAGCATGGCGGGACCTATACAGGAGCTGAGCAGAGCCAAGAACTGCCACCTCTGTGGGGGCAGGGAGATGACCACTGCATCCTTTGTCTGCTCCTGTCAGGGCTGGACTATGCCGTGCCATGGTGATTAAAATTCATGGCCGATGGCTTATGAGCCTTTCCTCCTGTTCTGCTCTGGCTGCCTCAGGAAAGATCAGGCTGGTGCCTGTTCTGTGTTCCCAGCAGCAGCGTCACTCTGACTCTGCAGCCTGGCTCCGGACAGGAGCTGCTGTTGGGCTCTCTGGGGTGGGATCGGCAAAGCCTCAGATTATAACAATACACGCAGGAGACGGGACATGGGCTCATGACACCGCCGTATTAAACAGAGGGAAAAGAAAGAGAAAGGAAAGAAAGAAAAGAGCGTTTATTAAATTGCTTTCCCTGAGTCTTAATTAAAATTTAAAGGAGTAAAATCTGCCAGTGGCCATTTGGTTCTTATAGCCACTTTGGCTCCATGGCGAGACTTAGGCTATTTGGAAATTCTAGTGAGGGCAAAGTTTCCTTATCCTGAAAAGTTCCTGCCTCCTCAGAAATGGTTTTACACTGAACCCATGTGCCGTTTCTCCCTGTGTGCAGAGTCATGCCCAGCCCAGCCATCCTTGTGACAGGCTGTGAAGAAGCTGGCAGGGAGTCTGTCGGCTACTATAACACAATACCTGAAACTGGATCATTTAGAAATAATAGGAATTTATTTCTCACAGTCGTGGAGGCAAAGAAGTCCCAGGTCAAGGTGCCAGGGGTTCAGAAGCCAGTCTCTGCTTCTAAGCCGGCACCTGGAAGGCTGTACCCACGGGAGGAGATGAACAGAAGGAGAAAGAGGGCCTGGCTAATTCCCTCCAGCCCCTTGTAAGGCTGCTGATCTCATTCTTCAGGGTTCTGGCCTCATAAACTAATCACTCCTAAAGGTCTTGCCTCTTACTGCCATCACGTTGGTGATGAAGTTTCATGTCTGAATTTGGGAGGCACATTCAGACCATAATGGGAGCATCCCTGGTCCTGATACTGATGCAGCTGCTGACCTCTTCCGGGGTTGAAGCCAGCTGTTCGCTGGGGCTGCGGTGTCACAAAAATAGGATGGGGCCCTTCTTGCTGAATCAGACTTTACTCGAATGTGTCGTTATCACAATGAAACACAAATCTCAGGACAGCAGGGATCAGGGAGGGCTGCACTGCCTTCCTCTCTGCCCACAATGACACTGAGGAGCGTGCATCCCTCTGCTGCTCCTAGCCCTCTGCTGACAGCAGGACTCTGCTCTCCCTGACAGCACAGAACCCACAGGCTGGCATGGCTCACATTCCTGGGCCAAGAGTGGGGTGTGTCTATGGAGACACGGGAAGAGGAAGGGGTGGAGAGGAGGGAGCTTTGTCCCCGTTCTTTACTTCTCCAGGGACCAAAATGGTAAGTGAGGAGTGGCATCCAAGCTGAGGTGTGCTCACCAGAAGGTAAGCTCCACAGGGCAGGAATTTGTCTGCTTTACCCACTGTGGTAGCCTAGCCCCAAGAACAGGGCTGTGTACCTCACAGGCAATTGGCATGCCGTGGTGTTACTTTATCAAATGAATGAGTTCCTAACTTCATTTTAAGCCCTATGGGGAAATTTTTTCCCTTCCTATCCTTTAATATAAATATTAAAATATAAGAAAGGAATCCCAGAGAGGCTTCATATAAGGAATTTGTAAACATGACACATTCTTTTTTTTTTTTGAGACAGAGCCTCAAGCTATTGTCCTGGGTAGAGTGCCATGGCCTCACAGCTCACAGCAACCTCCAACTCCTGGGCTTAAGCAATTCTCTTGCCTCGGCCTCCCAAGTAGCTGGGACTATAGGCGCCCGCCACAACACCCAGCTATTTTTTCGTTGTAGTCGTCCTTGTTGTTTGGCAGGCCCGTTCTTGATTCGAACCCACCAGCTCTGGTGTGTGTGGCTGGTGCCCTAGCTGCTTGAGCTACAGGCGCTGAGCCAACACATTCTTTTTTCTTATTACTATATGAATAGTCTATCTCAGGGGCCCACAGGCTTTTCTTGAAAAAGATTGGTTACTAAATATTTAAGGCCATATAATCTTTGTCACAACTACTCATTATGTTATTTTAGTCCAAAAGTAGTCATAAGCAATGCCTAAATGAATGCAAATGGCTTTGCATAGACAGGTGGGGGCTGGATTTGGCCCATGTGTAGTTTTTTTGTTTTTTTTGCCTCCCAGGAAAAGAGTGTCCTTTAGGACACTTCCAGATGCAAACTGCAGAAGCTCTGACTTAAGTTAGCTTAAATAGTGAGGGTATTTATTATCTCACAGAGTGAGAATTCCCAGTCCCTAGGACCAGAGCCTGGAGCGGCTCATCCGGTGTCCTTCACCCTGAGGCTGGCTTGCCTCGTGATCACAAGAAGGCTGCCAGTGACAACTAACTATATGCTTCGTTATTCAAGTAGAAAAAGGAAAACCTTTTTCTAAGGCCTCCTCCACTGTGTCTGATAGGGCCGGGTTAAAATAGTCCCTACTCTTTAGAAAACCTTTTTCTAAGGCATCCTCCACTGTGTCTGATAGGGCCGGGTAAAATAGTCCCTAAGGGAATGCTCCTAGCCAGTGGCTTAAACCAGCTGAGGTGAATTGACATTAAAGAGTCAACAACCAGTGTTCACTAAAGACAAGTAATAGGCCATGGTCACAGTTTCTTTTCTCTGAGAAAGAAAAAAATAATGACAGGTCTCAGAGTACCTTCAAACCCAGGAAATCTCCCTCAAAAAAAACAAACTACTATCAATTCGAGACCCTGGAAGAAGGATTAAGTCAAAGTGAGAATGCAGATTTTCAATTTCAACCAAATTTATTAACCACACAGTTTCATATGCACTTGTGCCTGGTGCAGAGATAATCAATAATGATCTGTTCATTCAGAGGAGCCACTTCAGTGAAGCCACTGGTGGTGTTAATGGAAAGTCACCCAATGCATGTTTTCCTGTGCCTTCTTAGGCTTTACCACCCAACTAGTTACCCTGCTCTTGGTAATTCACTTTGCAGACAAGTCCATGATGTCTGAAGGGTGACTCGCTTCATTATGGTGATAAGTTGACTATACAAATTGGGTCATTCTTGTCACACCCAAATAAAATAGTCAAGAAGGAGGGGGTGGGGGGGAATAAGCACTTGAGGAACATAATGTTACTCCAAGAATACTCAGTGAACTTAGCTACTGAAACTGCCTCCTGTGACATGGGTCCACTTTTTTTTTTTTTTGGAAACAAAGGCTCACTATGGAGCCCTCAGTAGAGTGCTGTAGCATCACAGCTCACAGCAACTCTTGGGCTTAAGCAATTCTTTTTTCTCAGCCTCCCAAGCAGCTGGGACTACAGGCGCCCACCACAATGACTGGTTATATTTTTGTTGTTGTTACAGTTGTCATTGCTGTTTAGCTGGCCTGGCCGAGTTCAAACCCACCACCCTCCGTTAATACGTGCATGGAGAGTGGGGTGGGCAGGCTGGATTTGGGGAAGAGGGGAAGGCCTGGTGTATGTGACTGGCACCCTACCCACAGAGCTACAGGCTCCACCCCTGGGACTACTTTTATCCATAGCTGTTGAGATAACTTGCTACAACTCTAGGGCCAATTTGCCCACCACCATCATCCACCAATTGGAACTTGCCAGTTCCCCAGAGCCTTACTAGTGCCAGTGAACTTTCTCAAATAGCTGTGCATGGCATTCCTCTGCCTTATAAAACCCCAGCCTGCTCTTTGTCCTTTAGACATACTGAAGACACCCATTCTGTATACCCCCAATTTTTTCTTCTCAAATAAAATGTTAAAATTAGAGATTCACATTTTTATTTTGCCTTAAACAAAAATCTGACAAGTGATAATCTTGATAAAATGGTAAAAAGTTTTCCAAGACTATAAACTGCCCTATCTTCAGTGATTATGTTCATTCTGTCTTTAGTTGATTTTATTTCCCATTAAATAATGTGAATTTAGGTTCCCAGAAAATTCTTCATTTCTTCCTTTGACTCTCCTTGCTTAGTATACTGTAAATCCAATAAATGTTGCTAAGTGTTTTATTAGTAAATCACTACAATGGAAATGGCTTATGTAATTTGTTATTAATGATCATTATTATTGCCATTAAATATTTACTATTTCAATATTTTATAATTGCTGTTTGGCCCTTGTTCACCCTTGGTTTTTTGGTTTTTTCTTGGTGGTATGCTTAGATTGAATACGGTGTACATAGATTAAATATGAATGAGATTGACAAATTAAGAAAAAATAGCTTTCCTAGACTTTGTTGTGATAATAGAGTTTTTAATCAGTTTATCACTATCGATTGCCACTGGAGTGATTACTACATGCTTGTCACTATAGGCTGAAGAATATAAAAGAAACTATGAATTTAAAAGAAATGAGACTTTACTGAAAAAGCAAGAATTGAATAAAATAATAGCGAAAATGACAAAAATCAAGGAAACAGTTATTACCAGCAACGTGGTAAGAATAATAAACTCTGCCTCATTTGAAAAGCTTAATTAAAAAGGGGTTGATTTTAATTCATCCCCATGCCATTCTGGGGGAGTGTTTTGGCATATTAGCATTTTCTGACAATTTCCTTAAAGCGCTCTGGTACAGTTGTGTTTCCTTCTTCTTTAGGAATGTGGTGGGAGGAAGGAAGATTGGAGGGATGCCTTCGGTACAAATTACATTTCATGGCCCGAAATACTGTGAAAAAGTTGTTTGAAATACATACAGAACTAACCAAATATATTGATATAGATAATATTTCCATGAGACCACTTTCTTTTACATAACAAGATGAATAACCAGAGGCTGACCCCTTAATTCTGAATATGAGATAATGTCGTTCAGTCACTCTATTAATATTGGAGACAGTACCATTAAGATGGAAAGGACACCATTATCTATTTGAATTAGAAAATAAGTCAAGAGCTCTGTACTTCTATAAAAAAAAAATGTAATAACATTTGTTGAAAGCTAGCACTTTGATAAGTATTTGTGAGAAATATCCTTATTTTAAAGAGGAGAAAACGAAAGCTTATGGAGATAAATGTAGTTGAAATGGTTAATGTTAATACTACCTCTATGATATTTAAAAGAGAAATGCCTGTTAATCTTCTATCACAGTTAGTTGAATTACTAAGTCTTTATTTGTATTTAATTTGTATTTCTTATATGTGTATTGAAAATCACATGCAAAGCTATCCTGGTGATAGTAATGCTGAATATTTTGTATGGCATTGTTCTGTTTAATTACAATGCATCTATTATAATATCCAATTAGAAAACATTAGTCAATCAAATATTTTTCCAAAGCATATGAATTTAAAAAGATCGTTATCTGTTTTTGAACTTCAACACAGTTGAAGCATATATCAGACGAAGCTTAGGGGAGAAGTAAAGGTAATGTAAAGCACATTTAACTTGCATGTTCAAGCTCATATTTCCAGTGTTGGCCCCATAAATAATAAATGGAGCATCCCACCAACCTAGCTCAGGAAAGTAACGTCTGTGTTCCAAAGATCTCCAAGGCCAAATGAGACATGTTTGAAGGTGGCAGGCAGAAACTTACCTCCAGGTCCTTCCCCTCTTCCCCAAATCCAGCCTGCCTGCCCGCCCCACTCCCCATCAGTAGAGAATAGTGTATGAAGCACAAACTTCAGTGTCACACAGACCTGGGTTCAAATCTTGGTTCTACCAACCTGAAGTTTCTTCACCTGTAACATGGGGGTAATGATACTTCCCACTGTGAAGAAGTTTTTGTGGAGATTGGATGAGGTCTTGCCTGTAAGGTTTTGTAGCTCAATGCTTTGTATTCGGTAAGGTTTTTATCGCAGTCAGTGGTGATGGTGGTGGTGGAGATTTGAAAACAACATTTTGGCTGTGGACTTAGGAGAATAAGGAATTGTAGGTTCACTTTTATTCGGTACCTTTAGTTTAGACGTTTCTGCAGCTAGGTCAAGCTGATGTAATTTTGGCAAACAAGAATAATGGCCTGTGATTCTCAAGGTGGCCCAGATGTCCAGGGCAGGATGTTAAGAGCCAGAGATAATACATTTCAGGCCTTGCCTGGTAACGTCACACTAGAGACCCTTCACCATTCTGCTAATTTTCTGATGTTAGGTCTAGGATCTTGGACCCCGGTTGACCCTGGACCTGGGTGGAGGTGCTCTGGAGGAAGAAACTATTTTGAGTAGTTTCTACCACCTGCCAAGCCTGGCACGGCTGCACCTCCACTCCCCAGGGAGGCTGCTCCATGTTGATGTCTGGAGTTAAACGGCATTAAATGATCTGTCCATGCTAATTGTCATCTGTGTCAGACACAAGAGGAGTTTGTTTGAGCTGCCTTCTCTTAGCTCCATTCTCCCTCACAAGCTGAAATGTAAACCTAAGTTCACTTCCCTTTTCTTTATCCCAAAATTGTATTGCCAAAATATTTGCTTCACTATCAATGTTCTTCATCAATTTCTCCTTCTTTTAAATCATAGTAACATTTTTCACAGTATCAATTGTCCCATTTCCTAAATATTGACTAAATATTAAGAAAAAAAATTCTTTTCAGTGTGAACGTAGCTGTCAGTTGAGACAAAAGACCCCATTTGGTGTGACTTTTAAAACTAATACTCACTTTAGTATCCTGGGAAAATACTTTGAAAATGATTATGACAATATGGATTTATTTAATATTTTAAAGTGGTAGACAAAATGAATTCTTGTTGCAAAAGAATTTGTTTTATACTTTTCACATTCTCACTGCTATATTTGGTTATCCCCTGCTCCAAATTTTGAATTTTTCCAATGATGTCAGAATTATTTCTTTCCAAGTTTATTTTATGAAGAAACAATTATAATGACTTTTTTTTCACCAAAGCCCCAATGTGAAAGTTGAATGAGGGATTCATGAATACTTGGTGAATTGAATTGCTGTTATGAATCACTTGGTGACAATGGTGTGGCATATTTTTATTGAATTTTCAATAGGTTCTTAGTGATCACAATCTAGAGATAACACGACTAAATGAATCAGTAAAGATTTGGGAACTACAAGTTGCTGAGGTAAAGAAAGCCTGTAACATTCTGGAAGAAAAAATGTAAGCACAATCCTTTAGTTTTACCGAAATATTTCTATGTGTTAATATTGCTTTCATTTTTTAAAATGTCTTCAATAGGAGAAAATTATATGATCTTAGTTTGCTAAAATTTGTGTAATTTCACTTAGAAATTAGCCAGTCTTTCAGGTGATCAAGAGAAAAAACTGAGGATGGCAGCCTGGGAGAGGGGAGGGATCTTTAGAACATACATGGTGTTCTCATTCCAGTTCCCACCTCCCTGCAAGCAAAGAATAAATGCCTGGGAAAAGGCATCCTGGAGACCAACCAGAAGGCTGAAGCCCTCTACCCCCAAGCCAAGCTGTTAGAGTTGTTCTTAGTCAAAAGGGATTTGACAGATTTACTGAGAAAACACAGGAAATCCTTAAGGCAAAATTGCTAAGCCTGAGGCTGAACCCTAAACTGCAGGAAGTCTTCTATCCATCCAAAGGCTCACAGGCTCCCTTCCTTTTGGGAAAGTGTTTCATTCTTCTCTCTTACTCTGCATACAGTATCTCTTCTTGGAGAGCACCTGGCAAGGTATGGCTGTGCCAGTTGAGCTATCACAGGTCCATTAAGTGTTAGAAATTGACCTATACACTATCTCCCATGAGAATTCCCAGATTTCTTATCAGAATGTGTGTGAATCAGCTTTGGTTTCTTATATAATCAGTTCTGGACCAAAAAAAAGAAAGAAAGAAATGAATCTCATATTGTGGCTTCAGGGGCTCACCTAATAATTCACTAAGAGTTTGATGGATTGTGGGCTGAGCATTTTCTCAAAAGATAAGCAACTGTGCATGCCTCACTTCTACATAAGTGTGAATCTATTGTGATTAAAATCATAATCATAAATCATAATTGCATAGAACAATACTGATCTACCATCATTAGTGCATAAAATAGGCGATAATTTTTACACTCAATTTAAGGTTAAAAAAGTCCAGTTAATATCACAATTAAAACTAAAAAAGATGCACAGGAAAGGAATAATCAACAGAGTGAACAGACAGCCTGTTTAATGTGACAAAATATTTGGAGCTACAAATATTGCAAAATATTTGCTCATCTAACAGAGTGCTAATATCCAAAATATACAAGGAATGCAAACAACTCAGCAGCAAAAAGCCAAATAATCCCATAAAGAAATATTTGATTTCCAACAGGTATATGAAAACATCACCAATCATCAGGAAAATACAAATCAAAACCACAGTTAAACAGCACTTTACCCCAGTCAGAATGGCTTTTATTTCAAAGATGTTTTAAAAACATGTTAGCAAGAATAAGGAGAAAAGGGAATGCTTACACACTGTTGGTGATTTTATGTAGAATGCAAACTAGTACAGCTACTGTGGAAAACAGTATGGAGATTTCTCAAAACACTAAAAATAGAATTACTATTTGATCCAGTAATCCCACTACTAAGTCTCCACTCAAAGGAAAATAAATCAATAGATCCAAGGGATACCTGCACTCCCATGCTTACTGCAGGGCCGTTCACAGTAGCAAAGATACAGAACAACTCAAGTGTTCATCAGTGAATGAATAAATACAGAAAATATGGTATATATACACAACAAAGTACTATTCATCCAGAATAAAGAAGGAAATCGTGTCATTTGCAGCAACATGGATGGAACTGGAAAGGATTATCTTAAGAGAAATAAGTCAGGCACAAAAAGACAAATGTGAGAGCTAAAAAAAAAAAAAAATCATATGGAGATAGAGTGGAAAGATAGAAACAGACTGGGAAGGGTAAGTGGGAAGGAGGCAGGAGGATGAAGAGAAGTAGTCAAAGGGTACAAAGTAAGATAGAATCAATTCAATGTTTGATGGAACAGTAGGGTGACTACACTAACAAAAATGTGCTGAACTTGGCTGATGGACACCATGACCCCTCAACTTGATCACTGTCCATTATATACATGGAACAAAATTTCTTTTGTACCCCATAAATTTGCACAAATTAAAAAAAAAACTCAGAAAAAAACTTACTGTGTAAGTAATTCAATAGTTTTAGCTTATGTAAGTTTTATAGAAAAACTTAGCAAAAACCATAATAGAAAATATGAATTCACTATTAAATTATTTCTAGCAGTTATGATCTAAAACATCACAACCTTGAGTTTTATTTATAGAAGCAGTTTTCACGTTAGCTAAGTTGGGTGAGTCCTCATTGGTTGTCTGTTTTTAGTGATCCACCATTTTTTGTAATCCCAGCTTTTCTAGAGTTTACCCTCATGTAGAATCTCACTGAGGCAAAGTGCATTTGATTAATTTGGTGATTCAGGATCTAGGTTACCTTCTTTTTCTTTGTACAACTTTACTTTTTGCTTTTTTAATACTTAAAAAAGTAAAAGTTTTTTCATTTTCTTTCTTTGTTAATTTTCTCTGTGAATATGGGGAGAGGTAGCCTAGTTCTTGGTGGATTTAAAGAATCAATATTGCTTTATAATTTAAGACTCTGAGAACAAATTATATAAGAAACTAAAGTAAAAAAAAACTAAAGTAATTTGCATAACTCATGTTTCTATTAATGTATAATCCTTAATTTTTCCTCATGAAATTTTTAAGTTTCAAGCTTCTTAAGCTATCATCTATATTGAAGTCAAATATTGAGAAAAAACAAAGTTACTCAACCACAAAATTCTATATGTATTTGAACAACTAAGAGTACCTCCAATGCTCCACAGATTCACAGGAGGCACTAACAGTTGGATCCTTGCTCTTTATTACCATTGACACCCAGCATAATATGTGTATACAGCTAAAGGCAAATCCAGAGCCTACTTTTCTAAATTGCTATGATCTTTCTCCAACATTGAACTGTTTGTTTATTTTATTTATTTATTTATTTATTTATTTATTTATTTATTTATTTGCACATGGGAAGCGTGGAATTGGACATTAAGTGTTGTAGATAAGTGGCATCCAATTTGTGACCTTGAGTATATACTTATCTTTTAAGAGCATGAGTCTATAGATGCTTTTAAGGACTGAAATAGTTTCAAAATTATCGAGGTTACCAATGACTTCCATCCCGTTGAACATTAGTGGTCAAATATATTCCTTAAAGTTCTTAAATACTTGGAAGAATTTGACAAAGTTTATCACTTCCATCTTCCTGAAATATTTTCTTTGCTTCATCGTATTCTCTTATTTCACTCACCACACTGGTTGCTTCTTTACAGGATCCTTGACTTGTTAACTCCAAATTTTGGAGTTCTTGGTCCTTCACTGTTCTCTGCTCACACTGCCCCTATGTGATTTTATTTAGTCTCATGATTTTAAATACTTTCCATACCTTGATGACTCCCAAATTTACATATCCAGCCCTGACCTTTTTCTGAGCTCTACACGTATTAGATATCTCATGTCCTAAACAGAATTCTTGATTTCCCACCTCCCTGACATAGCTCTTCCCACGGTCTTTCATATTAGTTAGTGTGGTATCAAAGCTTAGGTGTCATCCACCACTGTTTTCCTCACTACCCCAGACTAACCCAACACTAACCCAACTCTCATCCAAAGGCATATCCTATTACCTTCATTTTCAAATTGTATCTTTAATATATTTATTTCTTACCACCTGCAGTACTGCAACCCGAGTCACCACAATCTCTTCCAGACCTCTACTTGTAGCCTTCTATGTGGTCTATCTTCCTTTCCTTTTGTCTTTCTCCACAAAATAACCAGAGTCATCTTTACAAGATGTCAGTCAGTTCCTGTTGCTCCTCTGCTTCCAAAACTTCTAGTTTCCATCAGAATAAAATCTGGACTGCTACCTTGCCCTCAAGAGCCTATGGTATCTAGTCTAGTCCTATCTACCTCTCCAGCCTCATCATCCCTCTTCCTCAAGTACATTAAGCTTTCTCCTGCCTCTAAGTCTTATCATCTACTGTTTCTTCTGCATAAAATGCTCTTCCTTCACATGTCCATGTGGCTGGCTCCCTCTCATCACTCAGGTCTTTCAAAGGTCATCCCAAAGATGGTCTTCCCTGACTACCGGTCTAAAGCAGGATTCTTGCTCTCAGGATCTACCTATACTTTACCCTGCTGTGTGTTCTTTGGCACACTTAACACTGTCTGAAATATGTTATTTATTTCTCAATGCCTTTCTTATATCCTAACCATTTCACTAGAATATGATTTCCATGAGAGTAAGGACTTTGCCTGTGCTATATCCCTAGTAACTAAAGCAAATCCGTCAGACTGTAGGTGTTGCATAGCCCTTCTTAAGTGGATAGATAAATAAATCAAGTATTAATCCAATCCAATTCAAAAGAGTAAAATTGTTTCTTTAAGAAATATATAAGTAAATATATGGGGGGAGATGGAGACTGGAAGTTTTTAATGTCATAAATAAATACAGCTTTGCTGGAAAATAGGTTCTGATATGAACCTGTTTGGTTTCCTCTGTTCATAGTGAATATTTTACGAGTACCAAAGAAAAACTGATTGAAATATCTTCTATTGAAAAATATGAACTTCTTAAAAAGATAAAAAAGGTAAGAAGACAGAAATTATGAGTGTTAGATTATAATTAGATGTGGTTATTTAAAATATGTATGAAAATGTAGAATTTTTCAGAAAAGATTTTTTCATTGACTAAGAATAATCATGATCATTTACAGTAATTAATATAAATATTTATTTATCTTCTTCTTTAAATATATGAAAGAGCAAAGGTTGTCCAGGTGAAGATAAATTGTTTCTTGTAACTTTTCATGTGGCTATGGATACGTTGTAAATACCCATGATTAATGGATCATTGGACATTTTTCATGTGCATTATTTAAAGAAATGACGACCTTTCTTGCTATCATGCAGCAACTATGACGTGCAGCAACTTGGTTCTGCACTGAATAATACTCTCAATATTATATCATAATACAATGTTCAAAGTAATTATTTGCAAGTACTTGAGTGAAATCTAGCCCCCAAGAGAATTCTCTGGACTATTTTTTTTAACTGAGGATAAAAGAAATATCATGTCAGAAGTAAATAACCATGGATATAAACCAATATTTATCCCTAAGATATTCAATGAAGCACCCATTAAGACAGTGAGAAATTGGAGGGGAGCGGGAAATAAGAAATCCTGTACAACTGAAATCCAACTAAATTGGATTGGTTAAATAAGTAATAGTATTGTTTACAATGTGTTATTGAGTGATGGATACCATATTATAAAATAATGTATATGATAAGACCCCTTTTATGTATGCATATATACAAATACACATGCAGACCAGACAAGACTGACATTTTTCTTCCCCCTTGCATTGAAGGAGAAGGGTCCCAGCCGTCTCCCATCTCCCCCCTGTGCTCATCCTTCATTTCAGTAGCACAGGACTATACCCTCTCTCTCTGTTTTGTGCCAAGTCAACCAGGATAGAAAATTCACCTCTTTCACCTCTCTAAATTTGTTTCTAAAACAACTTTAGTATCACTAAGCATTTTGGGATCTATTGTAAACCTCGTTGAAAATTTTAGTGGTCATGGAGAGGATCGCGTTGCAGAGCAGGAAGCTCTCTTGTTTACCACCTTTCCTTTCTCTTATAGTTCTTCACCCGTCCTCTTGCTCTACGGTACATGACTATCTCACACCCACATTCTTCTCCCTCTGTTATAAAGAACAACCTCTCCTTCCTCTATCTGAGGCCTGCACTTATGCCCTGATAGCAAAGTTATCAAAGGCAATTCCCTCCCAGAAGAATGATTTGTACCAACTAAATTTCTTCCATTTTTGGTTTCATGAGCTATAGCATTAGAGATAGCTTCTCCTCTGGGCTAGGCCTACTCTGATTCTTTAGTTATAAGGATAGCAAAAGACAAAACCCAAAGTTATTTGTTTAGTTGACTGGCTTTAAATTTGCCTTTCATTTTTTGAGCAAAATATTTTTTCCTGTTATTTGTTTCCTGTTGTAGAAGCTATTGGACAACCTTCAGATAAATAGCTCCACATTGTCTTTTCTGAGCAGTCTAGGCCTCCTAAATTAGTGTGGCTCACTTAGTCAAGGGGGCAGGCATAGAGGGACCTCACTGCAATTCACAGCCCTCAGCCAGATTTCTTGAGTACCAGTGAATGATTACATAAAGGAGGCAAGGCTCTGGCCCATTTATTATTTACACTAGGGTAGCAAGTGGTCTCTTTATGGTCTCTTAGTGACATCTGATCATAATTCTCATGAGTTATTGAAGGCAAACTAAAGATGGCATTAAATTCTATTGTAAATATACTTTAACTTTTCCCCCCAATATTTCTTAAAGTCCCCATACCCCCACCTCTACCAACCTCAGTGACCATTTTACTCTCTTTCTACAAGTTCAACTTTTTTAGATTCCACATATAAGTGAGATCATGCAGTATTTGTCTTTTCGTGCATGAATTATTGCACTTAACATAGTATCCTCCAGGTTCATCCATGTTGTCACAAATAACAAGATTTCCCTTTTTTTTAGGCTGAATCATATTCCACTCTGTGTGTGGCCCATATGTGTATAATGCCTCATTTTCTTTATCCATTCACCTGCTGATGGACACTTAGATTGATTTTGTATCTTAGCTATTGTGATCGTTGCTGCAGTGAACATTGGGTACAGACATCTCTGCACATTGATGTGACTTTTTTTGAATATATACCCAGTAGTAGAATTGCTGGATCTAACTTTTTATTATGAAACACTATACAGAGATGAAACAGTACAAAAATTATAAATGTATAGCGTTTTTGCATGTATCTATCTTTTTGGTGAATGCAATTTATTAATTTTTATGAAGTACAGTTTATCAATCCTTTCCTTTCTGCTCAATGCTCTTTGTGTCCTGTGTCATGAGGATATTCTCTTCTGTTATTTTCTAGAAGCTTTATTGTTTGACCTTTCACATTCAAGACTATAAGCTAACTCAATTTTTTTGGTGTGTGTATTGTATGACAGTAGTTATGATTCATATTTTGCCATCAAGTTGTCTAACTAACTGGCCCCATTTAGGGAAAAGACAATCCTTTCCTCCACTATGTTGCAATCACACTATTGTCCTAAATTATGTGGATCATAATTATGTCATAAGTACAGGTGTGAATTGTGGGCTATTTATCGCTTCTCACTAAAACCAAATTGCTATAATTAGTGACTTTAAAATAAATCTGTATAGCTAGTGGTATAAATCCTTTATAAATCCTTCAAGTTTGTTCTTCAAGATTGCTTCAGCTATTCTCAAACCTCTGAATTTCTATTGGTTTATTAAGTTCTGCCAAAAATCCTGTTTGGATTTTTATTGGGATTGTACTAAATCTACAACTCAGTTTAAAGAGGAGTCCACCATCTTTATAATATTGAGTCTTCCAATCTGTAAAGGGGCATGTTTGTCTTTTATTTTAGGGTTTCTCTGCTCTCTTTGCCTTAGTTGTTCAGGTTCACTATGATGTGTCCAGGTTTTTCTTTTTATTCATTCTCTTTGGGATTGATTGCTATATTTCGTTAAGTTCCTTAAAATTTTCAGCCATTATCTGTTGACATGTTTCTTTCCCCTTATTCTCTCTCCTCCCTTTCTGAGACTTCAGTTATCGGTGTGTGGAGAGAATGTGTGTGCTTGTGTCCTCTATGCATTGTCCCTTCTTTTCTGTATTTTCTACTTTTTGTCTCTCCATGCTGCATTCTAGGTTGAATAGTCTAATCTGAGTTCTTAATTTTGGTTATCATATTTTTCATTGGGTAATTACTTGGTGCCTTTCAAATCTGCTATGTAACTCATTACTATTTCTAATTCCCTGTCATAATTTTCAAGTATGATTAATATTTCTTTGATTATAATAAGCATGGTAGTTTTATCATCCACTGTCTGATAATTTCAATATCTAATGTCTTTGTGAGTCTGTGTCTATAGTCTCTTGTTTTTGCCACTCTTTTTGTTCATATGGTCATTTTTTCTTCTTCTCCTGGTAGGCAACTGTAAGCTAGATATTGTACTTGAAAACATGTTTATGAAAACAAAATGGTGATGGCATCTTCCCCAAGAGCAGATTTGCGTTTGCTTCTATAGATGTATAGGATGTCCCCAGTCCCAAACACCTTAATCCACCTTAGGGCTCTCTGGTAGAGTTAGACTAGAACATGACCTGTTAACTTCTGATATACCCTGAGTCAGAAGGAGAAGCTCCTTGGGTCTTAGTGCTGAGCAATTTACTGTGATCCTTACCTGGACAAGTTCTTCATGTTGGCTTTTGAACACATTTTCCAAGTGGGTTCCTCCATATTAGTAAATGTCCTTCAGGCAAGAGGAGGTTGAAGTGCTAGCCTCACTGTCTGGCCTCTTGCTAATTCCTAGAATTAGACCTAATAATTTCTTATCATTGTGCTAGTTCTTTAGCACTCCTAGAAAGGTTTTTTTTTTTAATCCAGCTATTTTAATAGCCTCAGCCTACAAAGCCTGCCTTACCTCACTCAAAGTAATTTAAGAAGCACGAATTCTTACCTCATGAAGAATGAGAACTATAGAAACATGTAATAAGATGCAAGTATAATATCTAGTTGAAAAGGTATTGAGCAAAAGCTTCTGTGGATGTTATGTTTTCTTTTCCCTCATATAGTTGACATGCTGGGACAAGGTCACACAGGTGCTGGTGAATGAACACAGCTTATTAATTCCATTTCTTATTTTGATGTGGATTATTGTTCTATCATCTTATGGATATGTTTACTGCCTTTTTGAATGTTTTTCATAATCTTTCATAGAAAAGGCCTCAAAATGTACAATTGCATGTTTGCTATAGATTTAAGTCACTCACAACTGATTTGTTGTGTGCTGCACAATGTACCCAGGGCTCCAGGGATTTGCCCATGTGATGCTGACTGACTGCCCTCAAAGGAATCTTGGAGAAAGTCCTCTCATTAAATTCTTCTGTTTTTCTCTAGCTGGGTGATAAACTACACTTATTTAAACTAGACAATAAAGACCTACAACAGAAAATACAGCTTATTCTGCAGCAACACAGGATTATCTTATCTGAGGAGGAGAAAGTTTTTTTGCAAAAACAGAAGATCTACGAAGAGTATGTTCCTACCCGTGACCCACATGTGAATCACATGCCATAGTTATGGGGCACTCCTCATGCCATGGAAGTGATGACTGTCCGAATCCTAGTTGTAAAATCTATTGACAACAATGAAATATTGTTTACCCAATCATAAACAAACACACCTCTCATCTGCCTCTAATACTAACTATATTCTACTAAGTAGTTTTCTTTATCTGAATCAGATCAAATCCATAAAAACCAAATGCAATATTTTCACTTCAGAGTTAGATTCTTTAAATAATAATCATGCTCTTCCCCTGTGAGTCTATCCACAGAAACTACGAGAGTTGCCTTTGTCAGAAGCTCTGTACCTATATTCCTTTTCTCAGAGTAGGGTCTGGTTATTGACACAATTATCTAACTCAGACACTCAAAAGTTGTTCAAGGAAATCCCCTATGTTTTGACACCTATTGGACTCTGCTCAGTCATGAAGGCTTGCTAATTCTAACTCCTAAATATTGCTCAAATATGTCCTATCTGTCATTCTTTTCACCACTTTCAGGCTCTTTGGTTTGGCTTGCCTCTCCAAAGGCCTTCCCCTCTTCTCTTTATACCCTAACCTGTCTATCTTCCTTCTACCAGAATGATCCTACTGAAACAACAACCTTCTAAACTCTTTTTATTTGTTTGTTTTTAAGATTAGAGTTTCACTCTGTTGCCCTGGGTAGAGTGCCCTGGCACCAGTAGCTCATAGCAACCTCAAAACTCCTGAGTTCTGCCTCAGCCTCCCAAGTAGCTGGGACTACAGGCACCTGCCACAATGCCTGGCCAGTTTTTCCATTTTTTAGTAGAGATGGGGTCTCACTCTTGGTCAGGCTGGTCTCAAACTCCTGAGCTCAAGAGATCCACCCTTCTTGGCCTCCCAGAGTGCTTGGATTATGGTGTGAGCCACAACTCCTGGCTTCCTGAAGTTGTTTCTTTCCATCATTTACTCCCTTGTGATCAGCTGGACACAAAATCCCTTTGCCTCAGTGTACTGCAAAGATTTCAGAGCACTCACTCTGTCCTACTAAAATGATGTCCCCAGGACCTTGAACATTGCTTAGCAGGACAAAAGCCTCCTGTCCATTATTATGGACAAGTAATAATGCATTTCCACTCTCAAAACCTGTGGAAGTTTAATGGCAGTGGACAGGCCCACTCATAGGAAGCTGAGTTTATGTTCATTCTTGTAACATTCACACTGCAGAGAGTTGTTGCAATTATTTTACCTCCTACAGTTGAGTACCTTGCTGAGAATAATACCGTTTGTATTTATTCTTCAAGTGAAAACTTTCCTCAGATCAATATCAAGTTGTTATCAGTTTGAATCATAAGATAACCATTGAGCCACTGTACTCAATACTAAATACTAAACTCATAATACTAAAAAGTTAATTATCATTGTTGAGTTTTGTCTTAGCTCAGGCTACTGTAACAAAATATCACAGAAATGTATTTCCTCATGGTTCTGGAGGCTGGAAATCTGAGATCACAGTGCCAGCATGGTCAGGTTCTAGCGAGGGCCACGTCCTGACTTGCCGAAGGCCATACATGTGTCCTCATATGGTGGGGAGAGAGAGAGAGAGATAGAGAGAGAGCAAGCTCACTGGTGTCTTTCCTCAGAAGGGCACTAATCCCACCATGAGAGTCTCAGCCTCAGGACTTCACCCAAAGCTATTACTTCCCAAAGGCCCCATCTTTATAATGTGCTCCAACATTATCACAGCACTCACTCCCTATAATATTGATTTCTGTCATTCTAAATCACTTTAATTTTTAATTTTTTCTGATTTAAAAAACATAATGATACCTGATTTTTAAGATCACATATGGAAATGTTTAGCTTGGGCTTGGCGCCTGTGGCTCAAGTGGCTAAGGCGCCAGCCATGTACGCCCAAGGTGGCAGGTTTGAATCCAGCCTGGGCCCACCAAACAACAATGACGGCTGCAACCAAAAAATAGCCAGGCATTTGTGGTGGGCGCCTGTTGTCCCAGCTACTTGGGAGGCTGAGGCAGTAGACTTGCTTGAGCCCAGGAGTTGGAGGTTGCTGTGAGCTGTGATGCCACGGCACTCTACCCAAGGGGAAAGCTTGAGGCTCTGTCTCAAAAAAAAAAAAAAAAAAGAAAAAAGAAATGTTTAGCTTGGAGAGTAAGCATCACCCTAGCCTACCTCTTCATTTTTTTTAGGGGTTGGGATTTCAACATATAAATTCTGGAGGAAAGAGGGGAGGCACAATTCATTTCACAGCATGAAATGAAGAAATGTCATTTCTTGAAGAAATGCCACTTAGATAAAATACTCTCTGTTATAGACAGGTTTCCTTCAATGTCTGAGCATTTGAACAAAGCCATAAACTTCTTATCTTGTTTAAACTGTAAACTTCTTTAAGCCTTCTTATTCTTTCCAGCAAATTGAGACCAAAAAATAACTACTTTTTGCTTCATCAGTCCATGCACTGAGTCAAGCACTTCACATTTTGTTTAATCTCTCCACCTGTGGAGGTAGGTATTATAATCCCCACTTTATGGCTGGTGAAATGGAGCCTATCCACCTGTGAAGTTTCTTTGCTTTGAGATCACACTCCTCGTAAGAGGCAGAGCCAGTGTGTAGAGTCGATCTGATTGACTCCACCTTTCCTGCTGGAATGTGGTAGATTGGTAAATGCATTGAGAGGGACCCCCCACCCTGCTCTGTGGGGCATGTCAGCCATTCTGTGGCATTTTGTTATGGCAGCCTGAGCTGGCTATGACAAAATCCAACAACGATAATTAACTTTTTAGTGTTGTGGTTATTTTATGATTCAGATCAATCACTAACTTAGTATTGATCTGCGGAAAGTCTTTGCTTGTAGTTACTGTTCCAGTTATGGTTCTTTCAGTGGCTTGAGAATTTCATAAACTTTCTGAAAATCTTAGGCATAAATTTAAATTTAGCAGCCACAAGCAAAGAGGCTTTGTTTTTACTTTTACTAAGTTATTTGGTAAATAGTTCATGATCTGAACTCTCTGAGCTACTTTTTAAATTCTTATTTGTGGCTGGGTGGGGTAGCTCATGTCTATAATTCCAGTACTTTGGGAGGCCAAGGCAGGAGGATTGCTTGAAGCCAGGAGTTTGAGACCAGCCTGGAAACACAGCAAAACTAGTTCTCTACCAAAAAATTTTGAAACTTAGCTAGGTGTGGCGGTTTGTCCCAGGATAGCCTGAACCCAGGGGTTAAGGCTGTAGTGAACTATGATTGAGCCACTGTACTCCAGCTTGGGCAATAGAGTACGACCCTGTCCCTCAAAAAATAAGATAAATTTTTATCTCTGTTTGCACATATTTTTCTGCTGAGGAATTAAAAATGATTAGGTCAGTGTTCAACAAATGATAACTCTGCTTTTTCATGATAGAACTCAGAAACAACAGGCATTTATCACTGAAAAAGAAAAATTACTATCAAAAAGGAAATTAGATATCAAAACTATGGAAGAAGGACTTGTCACACTGAATGAACTTTATCGGTATGTGTATCGCCTTGGAAATTTCTAATCTTTTCTCTGCATTTATTTTTTACTAAATGATAACAATAAATCTATGTAAATTTCTAATAAGCCACAGAAAGAAAGTTTACAATTAACTTTTTCTGTTTCACAGTCCAGAAAAGTCATTTTCATCGAATTTTTCTTTGAAGGGTGAGATGGGTTCTAAATTCTACAGAAGCTGTCAGACCAGGAGAACCCTCACTACCTGTGATGTTCATTCTGCTATTCTAGATCAATTTCTTTTTCTTTTTCTTGTTTTTGAAACAGTCTCACTCAGTCGCCTTGAGGTTGAGAGCCATAACTCACAGCAACCTCAAACTCAGGCTCAAGTGATCCTCTTGCCTCAGTTCACCAAGTAGCTGGGACTAGAGGCACCTGCCACACTGCTCAGATGGTGCCTACCACGATGCTCCCTCTTGCTCAGAATGGTCTTGAACTCATGCGCTCAGTGAATACACCCTTCTTGGCCTCCCACAGTGCCAGGATTACAGGCGCGAGCCAGCATGCCCAGCCTCTAAATCACTTTCTTTTTCTGATGCCTGTAATGTAAAGTAATGCCTCTATCTGATTTTAAAATTCAAATATAGAAATACGTAACTCAGAGAGTGAAAGTTATCCTAGTCTTTCTGTCTCTCCATAAAGAGAATCAAATATATATTTGTATGTACGGGTATATCAAAATTGGATTGTGCTCTTTTATAACTGGATTTTTTCCTCTTAAAATTATACCTGGTAGAATGATAAAACAAATAACATAAATGATAACATTTGGAAAAGTTAGTGAAATGTATATAGGAATTCTCTGTATTAATACTATTTTTTCCATTTATCTGTTGCATTTGAAACTATTTCAAAATGAAGGAGAAAAATTATATATATGGAACATTTTTTGTCATTCTTTTCTCCAACCACATGTTATTCCTTCTACAGATTATACTATATTTTATTTAAACAGCACTGTTGATGGACATTTGGGATTTTTTTCTCTTTTCTGCATTATAAACAATTTTTTTTTTTGAGACAGAATCTCAAGCTGTCACCCTAGGTAGAGTGCTGTGGCATCATAGCTCACAGCAACCTCCAACTCTTAGGTTCAAGCAATGCTCTTGCCTCAGTTTTTCTATTTTTTAGTAGAGATGGGAATCTTGCTTTTGCTCAGGCTGGTCTTGAACTCATGAGCTCTAGCAATCCACCTACCTCAGCCTCCCAGAGTGCTGGGATTACAGGCATGAGCCACCCCACCCAGCCTATAAACAATTTTTTAAATTAACGTCACTTAACATATCTTTGCTTACCTATGTGACTATTTCTTTGTAATAAAGTCCTAAAAGAGGAACTATGGGATCAAAGGAAGACTCATGTTTTAACTTTCATAATTATTGTCAAAATGTTTTACATAAGTATTCTGCCTACACTTCTAACACTAAGCATAAAGCAATTTATACTTTAGTAGCGCAGATGAGCAAGATGAACCCACATGAAATGGTTAATGAAGTAGGCATGACTCTGAAAAATAGAATGTGAATTATAAAACACAACCAGAGACTGGTTGATGAAAGAAGCTGAAATCAAGGAGTCTGTTTTGAGTATAAAAATTAAAAACTTGAGGCTGGGTGCCTGAAACTCAGCAGCTAGGGTGCCAGCCACATACACTAGAGCTGGCAGGTTCAAAGCCAGCCCTGGCCTGCCAAACAACAATGACAACTACAATCAAAATATAGCCGAGCATTGTGGTGGGCACCTGTAGTCCCAGCTACTTGGGAGACTGAGGCAAGAGAATTGCTTAAGCCCAAGAGTTTGAGGTTGCTATGAGCTGTGATAGCATGGCATTCTACCCAGGTTGACATAGTAAGACTCTGTCTCAAAAAAAAATTTTTTAAACTTGAACTAGAGCCAGGTGCAGTGACTCACGCCTATAATGCTTGTTTGGGAGTCTGAGATCAGCGTGAGCAAGAGTAAGACCCTGTTTCTACTAAAAATAGAAAAATTAGCTAGGTGTTGTGGCAGGTGCCTGTAGTCCAAGCTACTCCGGAGGCTGAGGCAAGAGTAACGCTTCAGCCCAAGAGTTTGAGGTTGTTGGGGTCTGTGATGATGCCGAGGCACTCTAGCCTGGGTGACAGAGTGAGACTCTTTCTAAACAAACAAACAAACAAACAAATCTGGAACTACACTTTAAAAGCAGGTCAGATTTTTCTGTTTGCTCATCAAATGAGGGGGAAACATGATTTGAATATAAGACAGTGAAGTAAGATAAATGGTGAGGAAAATTTGAACATACGACAACAGAAATCTGGAATATGACACAAGGGGATCGTTGTCACTATGTTGTGAAATAATATATCCAGACATCTGTTTCTCACTATGTCAGCTTCAGACAGAAAATTATGAACTACTTTTATGAGAGGGCAGGAAAATGGAATTGCATTGAATCAGGTTTTATTTTTGTTATGATAAGTGAAAATTTTATAGTCATTTGTTACATCATTGCTCTGGTCACCAGAAACCTTAAAGCCAAATTCGTGGCCCAATATAGTTTTCTATTTAGGACTTTTAAAAATATTACGTTGCTTCCTTTTTAAGCTGGGTTCAAGTTCTTTGTGGATTTTATTACATACGTAAATAAACAAAATCAATAAGTTTGGGGAAAATTGTGAATAACCTCAGAGGTTCAGGGGAAGATATTAGACTAATTTTGGTAGGAAACTAAGAGCCCATATTGTAATTTCACACAGAGCAAGCAACATGAACCTAGCTGTGGTTCTACTTGATTTGACTGTGTCTCACATTCAAAGTTCCACTTAGAAATATTCCTAACCTTCAAAATTTTGATAGCATTGCAAATTGGAAGTTCATTTATGAATATTCTTATCTTTCAAAAGATATAAAGCAGCATTTTACTTATATGGCTTTCAACTCATTCCTGTGCACAAAGCATTTAATGGGGGGGCAAGGGAGAAAATAAAAACAGACTTCTGTTGACTTACCTCCTCTTGGGTCATAGTGTTATCCTTCCCTTGGTGTCTTCCGTAGACAGCAGGGCCACCTTCTGTCATAGGTGTCGTAGCACAGTCTTACTCACTGACTGCAGTTTTCCTCTGTCTTTGCAAGTTATATCATCCCTTCATTGATGAGCCTGCACCTCCGTTTTGACAACCCCCATTTCTCCCTCTGCTAAACATTCACCTCCAGCAGCCTTTCCTTAGTTGCCTCTCCAGAGTCTCTTCTCTTTCCTGGGCTGCCACCTTAACACTTGCAAAATCACAGAAGTGCAATTGCCTATCATTCTGCCCACTAAAATCTTTGGTTGTTTCATGAGGATTTTTGTGCCTTCTAATTAGACTATCACTTTATTCAGGGTAAGAATTACACATAAAGAGTTTCTAATACAGAGAATATTCTCTTCTATATTCTCCCACAAATACAAACTCCAATATATTTTTCTTGTTTTTAGAGCAACACAACAAGTATATCGGAAACAAATAAAAATTCTGGTGGACAACCTACAAAGAGAAACTCAGAGATGGTAAAAAAAAAGTTTGTGTTATCATAAATGTTATCGTAATGAATAAAGCAGAGTGCTTGTTGGTTACTAGAGCCCAAGAGAATGCCTTTCCTAAGTTAAATTGTGTGTGAGTTCTCTCAGACCTAGATGTGTTTGTTGGTTTGATTTTTTTGGCATTGAGCAGAACCAAAGTTTTCCATTTCAACTGAGTGAAGTCACCAAAGAGTAAAATTGCCAGCCCCTGATCCAGGCTTCTGTGTGAAGCAGCCGGGCAGGGGCAGGGGGTGCGTGAAGCCTGGGGAGGCGCCAGGCTTTGCAGGGGGGCTGCTGTGCTGGACCTGCCCTTCCTAGCTTTGCCACCAAGGCCAAGTTCTTAATATTCTCTCTTTGCTGCCATCTCTGTAAAGCAGAGAATAAAAGTGGTAGCCACATTATAAAGCAGTCGTGAATACTAAAGAGAAGATCCCTGTAAAATACTGTATCTAAAAAACTCTTTTTACTACTTGGCTATATTTATTATTGTTGTTATTAATGTTATTATATATTTTGTAAGACTCAGTTGTGCATTTTTATCATTCTCCAAACATGTAGCTTGCTTATGTTATAATGAGAAAAAGTCAAGCGCCCAGTGGCCTGTGAGCTCTTATCAGCACATTGGTAACTTAGGTGATTTCATTATTATTTCTGCCCGGACATCTTTTCCATTTGCCACCACCCCTTCCCCATTTCTATCCTTTACCTGAAGGAGGCGCCTGCCCCGCGTGCCTCTCCACAGTTCGGTCGGATGTGCGGTTGCAGCTTCTTACTCTGCAGCAACCCTGCAGACACAGGTCAGGTTTTGTCTTTTTTTTTTTTCAGTTAATGTGCATAGTCTGCATTTGTAATAACACAATTTTGTGTAATCATAATAGGACTCGTTTGCTTTCAATTTTTTTGTAGTAAATTGCCATATCAATTTAATGATAATTATTCTTGTTCTAATATCTAGTATGGTGAATCAGTGGAAACTAGCTTGTTTGAAAAAAAAACATGACCGTTGGGCAAGCAGGATAAAGGCTGAAATAGACAGTCTTATAGAAAATATTAGGAATTCAGAAATAAAACGAGCGTCATTAATTAGTGAGGTAAGGAAACCCAAGGAACTTAGAATTAGTCCTCTACATTGCATGTCAGTAATTCTCCTTTGTTATTTAATTAAATCCTATCTTATTAAAAGGTGACGTGGTGACTTCATGTTTATAGTGAATTATTTAATTTTCTTAAGAAATGCATTCGTTTGCTATATACTAACTAGAGAGATTTATCAAATAAAGTAGAAATTCTCTCCAAAATATACTTTTGAAACATGTAATTAGAAACTTTTTTAACCCAAGCATCATTTATTTGGTACTTGTATTTATCCTCTGCGCCCCCCACCCCCGCCATCGCCCACTACCACCATTACTCATGTCATTTACAGATATTGTTTGGTAAAAAGAATTAATTTCTGGAAGGAAAAATGATCCTTATTTGTGGTCACAGAGAAATCATATGCAAGTCTCATACAAAGAGATATTCATTTACCTGGCAGTTTGAAAATATAAGACTGTCACTGCAAGAAAACAATAACAAATCATTTTTCTCTAATTAGACTTCTGTGAGAACAAAGGAAATTGAAGAATTCATCACACAGATTGAACAACTTAGTGCAGAATTAAAAGAAAAGGAGGAGGAATTTGTTGTCAAAGAAAAAAAATTAATACGAGAGATACGCAAGTATGAGGTAAATTTTATTTTGGATAAATAAAATATGTGGCAGGGGGAATAATATTTCATGCCATTCTAATTGTAAAAAAATATAAACGTAAATGTAAAACTAATCTTTCTGTCTAAACAGGCTACAATTTCATTCTGAATCTTTCTTGTCCTCTTCCTGAAAAAGTAGTAAATCAATAAGGAATATGTTTTCAATTAAATATTTATATATGTACAGAGTAGTAAATCAATAAGGAATATGTTTTCAATTAAATATTTATATATATACACTTTTTTTAAGAAAGGAAAAAATGGATTAAAATTGTAATCCTCAATATATACTGATAATGAAAGATGAACACAAGTTCCATTGAGCACCTCTTGTAACTGCAGAAGTCAAACATGACTGGAGCACAAATGTGCGCGCTTGTGTGTGTGTGCACGTGCGTGTCACTCTTCATGTTGTGTAGAACTGCTGGCAATCGCCTGGAGGCAGATGGAGCTTCACAAGAAGCCATTTGAAGCTAGAGCAGGAATAGCTGGGGAGAGTAACAAGGGGCAAAAAAGATTAACAAACTCCATCTCAGAAATCCTGCCTAAAACTCGGCTGTCATACTGACTTGGGACCTGCCAAACACCACCCTGAGACGGAGGCCACATGGCTGCTGGGGCAGGCAGAGGGCAAAGGCACTGCAAGTACCCAGAGGTGCCAGGCCTGTGGAAACACAGCTGGAAACACACCTTTTTGAGACACCAATATTTCCATAAAAGGTAAGAGCATGTTTTTCAGAGGCAGCCCCTGGTGGAGAAACTGAGCACAGGGGTGGTCGTATGATGCTGGACACCTTCCAGAACTTAATGAGGTCTGGAGAGGAAGAAGAGATCTTGGCTACACCAAAGAGGGCCTTTATCTAAAAGAAACAGCCTCTTACCGTAGCTAGGAAGTAGGGAACCCTGCCATTTCCAAGTTTAGAATCTTACCTGACCTGGCCCCTCTGACCCGGTGCAGACCTCTGGCCCAAGAGTGACCTCTTTCTAATACGAATTAAAAAGTGGAAGTAGAAATATCTTTCATACAAAAATACTAAAAGAGAAAGAAGTGGAAAGGGGAACAAAACTTTCCAACAAAACGAAGAACACTCAGAAAAAATTAAGGTGTGGAACACATAAAAATAATGATTAGACATTCCTTTATGAACTTTTTAAAGTAATTCAAATAGAGATGAGAAGGAAGATCGTCAATGTGGAAATAGAAGAATTCAAAGAAGAGATATCAGAAAATAGGAAGAGGTGAAACAGAAACCAACCTCACTCAGGAACAGAAGGGATGAAGTACAGAATCTGACAGTAGCAGCAGAGAGGGAGAGGCGTGAGGCGGGAAGCATTTCTCCGTTGACTGCGGCAGGTCAGGGTGCCTGGAGGTGCTTCCAGATGCTGAAGGGGCAGAAGGCTCTGTCCACCCTGGTGGAGTCTGTGTTGTAGGGGGTGGAGAATGAAAATAAGCAAGATAAGAAAGGCAGTCGTTGGGTGGTGCCTGTGGCTCAAAGGAGTAGGGCGCTGACCTCATATGCTGGAGGTGGCGGGTTCAAACCCAGCCCCAGACAAAACAAACAAACAAACAAACAAACAAGAACTGCAGGGAAAAAAAAGGTAGTGTACATGTAGTGTACTGGGTGATGGTAAATGCTGTCTGTAAAGAAAGTCAAGCAGGGAAATGGGACAGGATAGGCAACGTGTGATACAGCCATGTGCCACTGTGACGGGGCAGTCAGAAGGGGCCCAGCCCTGCAGGTGCGGGGAGCTGAGCAGGTATCTTCAGGGCAACTCCAGGCAGAAGGCAGGCTAGGCCTGCAGGTCCTGAGGCAGGACTGTGGGTCTGAGGAGGAACAAGAAGGGTGAACAAGGGAATGCCAGAGATGACAGGGAGTCACCTTCAGGAGGCAGATGCTGAGGTGGCATTAAGGGTGCAAATTTATCAGGGAGTAGTATCTGTGAAGGATAGGTAACCTGACAAACTCTCTGCCGGGAGTTCAGGACAAGGTTTGCCCTTAGAAGGGCCCTCCCCTGGTCACAGTGGCTGCCCTGTACCACCTCCTCACTCAGTGAGTGGGAGCCATCCCCCAGGGGAGCATGACAGGTGACCACGAAGGAGCCAACCACTGGAGGTATCAGCTAAATTCACTTTTGAGTGACAGACAACTGAGTCCACCCTGGAGGGGAGGTCCAAGTGGACCACCCCATGTCTGCCACAAGCTTCCAGGCCAGTGTCAGTCCTTTGTCCGTGGCTGTGTCTGGGTCAGGAAGCCACTGGAGGGCTCTGAGTGGAGGACTGAAGTAACCTAACTTTCGCTTAAATAGGATCACTCTAGCTGCTGGGTTAAGTAGAGTTTGGTAAAGCGAAGGGTGGACGCTGAGAGACCAACTGAGAAGTGATAGTGATAACCCAGGTGAGAGATGAAGGCAGCTTGAACTGGAATGGCAATTGAAGAGGTGGTGAGAGGGGGTTGGCTGCTCAGACACCTTTTGATTATAATGCTAGTGCAGTTTACTTCACACTCAGTGGCGAAACAACGGGTGACTCCTTTGAGTCATGAATGCCATAAGGAGTAAGGGTCCAGTATAACATCGTGTTCAAGCTTACAAAGCAAGAAAGCATGATGACTGAAATACAAGTATGAGATTTTGCAGGGGAGACTATTGGCAGATTCCAAAAACTCGAAAAAACCAACAGGAAAACCACTACACACAGGCCTCCAGCCTGTGCGCTGCTTGCTTGGCTGTTCACGGGCTGCAAGGCTGTGCCCATCCATACCGAGTTCACACAAAGACAGGGAGCCAGGGCAGCCTGGGGACCATGTGCCCATAGTAATCACCACCAATTACCCTGGGCACATTGGAATCCCATGTCTGCCTTTGGTTCAGTAGCACGAGGAGTCCAAAATGGAGAGGGAGCAAGCTCAGACTCAGGTTTGTGGGACCTCTCTTACTGTTGGGAAGGCCTCTCCACCAGCAGCCCAAAGCCACAGAAGACTAAAGCAAAATCATTAGGCTTACTACTGAGGCATCCCACCATCACTGGGTTCTGTGACCCATAAATCCTATGGGAAATTAGTCACTGGCTCAATTAGTCACTGCCTCAGAACATACACTTCCCAGCATTGAGAGGTACCGTCTCTCAGGCAGTGCTGTAACTGATTTTTCCATAGCCTTGGCTCAGATACCCAGGGCCCTCCACTCTGATTCTCCTGTCAAGTCTTGCCACAGATTTTGTACATCTGTTTGGTCTAGTTCAGATGCCTGGAGCATTAATGGATCTCCTGGATCTTGCAGCCCTATGCCTGGCAGGATTTGATCAAAGAAGTGGAGCCACCAGGAAATGGGTTCATTATTATAAGACTTGACCTTCTATGCTTTACACAGTGTAGTGCAGCTGTCGGCTTCACAACTGGGGCTGGGGCCTGAACTCAGCAGGGCAGGCACCTGGGAAGGAGATACAAGCAGGAGTGAATGAAAGCAAGGACTAACTGGGACCCACAGCATGAGCTGGAACCCACGAGCATGGACTGGGCGGGACCCGCATCGGCCTCTCTCCCTTCCCAGGTGCCAACTTCAGGGAAGTGGGGGCCTGAAGCAGGGGCTGGAGCCCTGCACTAAACATGCATGTGTCTCAGGGATCTGAGATGCTGAGGAAGGATCTGAAAGGGTCTGAAGAAGGTGCAGGCCTGACTGGCTGCTGTACTCCAAAGACCTGAGTTTGCAGACAAGCAAGGATTTGCCAGAGCTACACCGTACCTGTACCCCATTGTTCAGAGCACAATGCAAGAGCCTTACTATCCTCAAAGTGATAAGGATGAATTGATGCCCTCACACACCTGCATGTATTCCCAGGCTGCTCTTTCTTAGAGAGCACAGGATGGATAATTGAGTTTTCTGACCTGCTTGGCCTTATGGTCTGGAGAATTATACTCCTGCTTCTGTACTATGATATTTTAAATTATGGTGTTTTTTTTAAAGACATTTTTGTGTTCTGAATTTTTCTATAAGGATTGTAATGGCAGTTTGGGAAGGGTCCAGTCAAGCCAGAATATCAATGTATTCGTTAAGGTACCAGCAAGCTGCTCTATCAAACATGTCAAAACCCAGTGAATGTCTGAAAGATGTGTAAAAAGTTAACAACCCTTTCTCCTTCTTTATTGGGAAACTGACCTTGGGTTCACCTTCTGGCTCTTCCTTTAGTAGCCTAAAAAAGATGGAATATCACCTATATTATCAAGCAGCATTGCTTGTATCACAGTGATTCCCACCAGAATAATCTGTTGTAAATCATGGTATTTTAAGTGGATATGTCCCATTTTGGATTCTGAAAGGTATGCCTAAGAGGTCTTGGTTCCTATTTGAACACAAGACTTCTAAACCAGGGAGGCGATGGGCCTTCCTAGATGGATCTCTTTCTCTCTCATATGAATTGTTATTTTGATGGATCCAAAGGAAACTAGACTCTGGTCTCTCTGTTGTAAGACTGCCTTCCAATGCAGAAGTATGCTTAGCATTTCCCTGCTAGAATGCAATGTTTCCTTCAAATTATGTGTTTCTTCAATTTGAATAAAAATAAAAACTAAAAGGGAAAGATTTTATGAGCAAACTGGGCCATGATCAAATATTATAAGTCTGAGTATCTAGAAGAGGAATTTGTTCCTCTCACCTGGTAAAGGCCAAAGGGAAGGGGTTCAAGGCTGGTGGGATGGCTCTGCCATCCTCAGCATGAGGCTGGCCTCTCCAGGTCAAGTGGTGGCTTCCATTCTCATCCTCTTCCAGCCAGGGGAAAGACAAAAGGGCCAGGAGAGTACACGGCCACTCCTGTGGCAGGGGCAGGTCCCAAAAGAGGCAAACACAACCTCTATTCACCAACTTATGGGTCAAACCCACCTGCACAGGAAGTCATATCCTTGGCTGAAACTCAGGAGCTCTGATATTTAAGGAGAGGAAGGATATTAAAAGTCAGCAGCACTCTCTGCCATAGTCACCATTTTAAATCTCTTCTGATCTGCTGAAAGAGGTCCAACTATCGTTTCCTTTGAAACTAAATAAAACCTGAGTTTGAACAAGAAATCAAGCATCTTCAGAGTTTGCTTTGGACACATTTTATCCATTCATTGTAGTATTATATACAATTATTTCTACCATCTCCCCATTTCTCTTTTATGTCCACTTTTCTTAGAACTTGTGTATCCTGTTTTATGGCCCCTTCCCTTTTTATAAAATATGACCAAAAGAAATTTTCTCAACTATGTTCTTGAGCTATGTATATGGTAGCATTAATAGAAATACAGCACTGGAGATACAGAACTCAAAAGATGTTTGGGGATCCAATTGAATCTAATCTCCTTAATTTTTAGATTGCCAAATACTTGGTAAGTCAGCCCACAAATACTTATTAAGCAATTGGTATTTGCTGGATACCCTCCCATGCACCTCAGTTTAGGAGACTAAGGCAGACAGAACTCTCTCCCTCAAAAAAGCTTGTATTCTTCTTTAAATTGTCATGTGAATTCTCTAAAATCATACTTCTCAATTAGTTTTATTTTCTTTAAAGAAAATATATGTTAAGGAAGCACAAATTTACAAAGAAAAGGAAGATGAACTAGATGAGTATCTTCCACAACTTCAGGAGGCGGAGGAAACATACAAAGAAAAAAAGAGAAAGTTGAAAGAGCTCAGTGGTATTATTACAGGTATGTAAGTAACCTCAGTCCCAGGTAAGGATGTCACTATTATTTTTCTAACATAGGTGAGTGATCAACACAAGCCAATGATGAAACTCATCCAACTTCCCCCATCACCTTCACCCTCTATAGTCCCTATTTGTTCCCTATTTGTTGACTCACCAAGGCAGTGATAGGTAAGAGCTTGTCTCAGAGCAGAACATTAAAATAGTATGTGAAATTTGTCCAGAAGTATGCATACTCTGACCTCTATTTTGGAGTGTAATTATGCAGGTTTAATGTAAAAACTATTATTTTTCTCCATGAAAATTGGATGCAAACATCCAGCTTGCACTCATGCTGCCAAGTTCACACACCCGGACTCATCCTAGAGGTCTTGCATTTGGGAAACAGATCATTATTCAAGGAGTCCACACAGTCTTTAAGGAGGAAGAACATCCAGAATTTGAATGGAAGAAGGGCCCTGGGAATCAGAAGGGCAGGACCAAAAATTACTGAAGGTCTGGAATGGGAGCAAAGAACATCCACTGGGGTGGAAGTGGGAATGCCCACCTAGCAAAGATGAATATGAAGAGAGAAATTAAAACTGCCTGTTTCAAAACAGGACATTCATATGAAAACCCCAAATGTTCAAATGTAAAATAAACATGTCCAAAAGGGAATAGTAAGATAGTAGTAAGTATCGCTAAAGAAGATAGTTTTTGTTTGTTTGTGACAAGGTCTTACTCTATCTCTTGGGCTAGAGTATCATGGCGTCACCATAGATTACTTCAACCTCAGACTCTTGGGAACACAAGATCCTCCTGCCTCATCTAAGTAACTGGGACTATAGGAGCCCACCACACCAACTACTTTTAAAATTTTTTTGTACAGACAGGAGGTCTCTCTCTTGCTCAGGATGGTCTTGAACTCCTAACCTCAAACAATCTTCCAACCTTGGCCTCCTATAGTGTTAAGATTATAGCTGTGAACTACCATGCCCAGCAGAAGGTAGAGTAAGAAAAGGAGAGTATCATAGTAATAAATACCTAGGTAACCAGTTTGGTTCTTACTCCTCAGACTTTCCCCTTCTGTCAGGTTTTCATTTAGTCAACTCACACAAGTTTGTATCACTTTTACCCAGACTTAGAATTTGTTACCTTAGTCCTAACTTCCTACTTCCCTAACATCTCCTCCTAATCCTTCCTGTACCGGGGAGAGGATGTGAGAAACACTGAGTATAAGAGTCAGCAATACCTCCCTATGCTAAATCTCTTCATATAAAGAAAAGGAGAAAATACTGGAGACAGTGGAGAAAAGATGGGAAGACAAGAGAAAGGAAAAGAAAGAGCATAAGAGCAGGAAAGTGTTTTTCCATTTGTTAACATCTTCAGCTATTCCTTTTCTTAGAGTTTAATAGTTCTCTTTATAGAGATCTTTCATGTCCTTTGTTAGGTAAACTCCCAAATATTTCATCTTCTTTGGCACTACTGTAAATGGAACAGAGTCCTTGACTATTTTTTCAGTTTGACTATTATTGGTATATATAAAGACTATAGATTTATGAGTGTTGATTTTATAACCTGACATGCTGCTATATTCCTTGATCACTTCTCAGAGTTTTGTAGTAGAATCCCTGGTGTTTTCAAGGCATACAATCACATCATCTGCAAAGAGTGAAAGTTTGATCTCTTCAGATCCCATGTGAATACCCTTGATTGCTTTTTCTTCCCTAAATGGAAGTCTAAGCTATTTTTTAAAAATGTATAATAAACAAGTAAAAGGAACATCTGAAAGATAAATGAGGCCTTATAAATACAGAGGTAAAAGATTTTCAAACTATAATAAATTTTCAACTAGATCAAATAATTTTAAAAAGTAATAGATTTTTTCCAGATATAAGTATTAAACACATTTATGTTCTAGGAAGCCTTCTTTAGGAATATACTGGAGGTTGTCAGCCAGCAAAAGAGAGAGAAAATCATGAAGCATAAAATGGGGATGAAACCCGGGAAACATGAAGAGAAGTCGTCTATGAAGTGACGCAATGATGGCTCAGAAGCTACTGGAGTAGAGCCGCCCTGGCTGACCCCTCCCTACATGGACCCCTTCTTAAGGTGATAGACTGGGGGGATCAGAACATGCACCACATGGTCATGGGCTGAGTTCTTTATGCTGACCACCTCTGTCTACGGACCACTTGGCTGCAGTCCCCTGGGTGGTCAACGTGCAAAGGTGCCATTGTATGCAGTTTGCTTCAGAACAGGTGGGTGAACTGTTTCACGACAAAAATCTCTGGGAATAAAAATAGATGTGATCATTGGCAGCATTGAGCACTTAATAAATGATTTCAAGTTTATAACTTTATTTATAGGTCTGATTTTACTACGTGAAAGTGATCAGTATAAGAACGTAGAATTCCAAGTAAAAATCCAAAGAGGTTATTAACACAGGAAACATCACGTTTTAGGGGGGAAAAAAATCATAGCATAGTAATTGGCTATGTTATTCTCACTATTAATAAATCCAAGTAGCAGGAACACACATGTGCACACAAACACACACACACCTCACATACTGCGCTGACCTCACCCTCACATGTATTGGGAAGATGATCTAAGAGAATATGGGATCAGTGAAAGCCAAATCATCATCTATAGAAAACCAACATCAGAACAATTTCTAAAGTTGAGTAGAAACATTTTGTGCAGGTGTATTATTTATAGTAAAGATAAATAAAAAAGCTCACATTTAAAAGTGTCTAAAAATTGCCTTTGGGAACAGAGCTGTGAAGTCGATTAGGAAACTGTTTGTCTTCTAAGTCCTTAACATTGCTGGTCTTTTAAAATTGTGAATTATTGGATAAGAATATCTGGGAAAATATAATTATTGAATACTTATGAAACCTGCCAAATTATATTTAATTCAAATAATTTGCTGTGGAATTATTTACTGCCTGCATTTGTCAATCAAACACTTGAATTGAAGCACTGGTGTGCATGTGTGAACATGACCTCGGCTCTCCAGGAACTTATAATTTTGGGAGAAGGGCAATCAGTCACTGTATAATTATCTAGAATTGTAAAACTAAGGAATCTGTTCTTTGAATAAAGAGTATTTTTTTGTTGTTGTTATAGGGTTTGGGATAGAATAATGGGCTCAAATTACCTTTACTTCCATTTTCTAGTTAATTATGTAATTTATTTATGATTATTAAAATGATGCAGGATAGCTGTTATTTCAAAATTTATGGCTGCACACAAGCAAGATGAAAGCATGTTGTAATTTTATAACTCAAAAATAGTCCCAGGTATTTATTTTATAATACATTCTTGGTTTTTCTCTACTATTGTCTTTCCTTCATATTTTTAGATTTTATATTCATATGTAAGCACATATTATTGTCTTGTACAATTACACCAGACTGACTTGGTGTGGTAGCTTAAGCCTATAATCCTAGCACTCTGGAGGGCTGAGGCAGGAGTATCCTTTAAACTGGGAAGTTCAAGATCACCACTTTTACTAAAAATAGAAAAGTTAGCCAGGTGTCGTGGCCAGCACCTATGGCCTCAATTATTTGGGAGGTTGAGGCAGGAGGGCTGCTTGAACCCGAGTTTGAGGTTGCTCTGAGCTAGGCTGACACCATGGCAGTCTAGCCTGGGCAATAGAGTGAGACCGTATCTCAAAACAAAACAAAATAAAACAAAACCCACCATTACAAACAAAACAAAAACCACCATTATCTTGGTATTGACTTTGTGATTTATTCCCTATTCTATGGTGAATTTTACTTCTAAGTTTACATTTAAAGTATTTATAATTTTTTGGCTTTAAGTAGTAAAGAATAATTCTTTTGAAAACACCATAATTCAGTGAAATTCTCTTAACATTTGCTTTTTATTTATTTAACTCCCAGCTTTTTCTTCTTCTTCTTCTTTTTTTTCTTTTTTTTTGTAGAGACAGAGTCTCACTTTATTGCCCTCAGTAGAGTGCCGTGGCATCACACAGCTCACAGCAACCTCCAACTCCTGGGCCTAGGCGGTTCTCTTCCCTCAGCCTCCTGAGGAGCTGGGACTATAGGTGCCCACCACAATGCCCAGCTATTTTTTTGGTTGCAATTTGGCCAGGGCCGTGTTTGAACCTGCCAACCTCAGTGTATTGGGCTGGAGCCCTAACCACTTGAGCCACAAGCGCTGCCCAACTCCTGGCTTCTTTTATTGTTGTTGTTGTAGTTGTCATTGTTGTTTAGCTGTCCCAGGCTGGGTTCAAACCCGCCACCCTTGGTGTATGTGCCTGGCACCATAACCACTGTGCTATGGGCCCTGAGCCAAACATTTGCTTTCTTGAAATATTTTTGCTTTTAACATAAATGAAGATGATAATATTTCCTGTGTCCAAATTGAAATGAATATTTTATAACTAGTGAAAGTACTTCCCTATAATATTTAAAAATAGAAATGCTTTATTAGATTGTGCATATTTTTTCTATTTTGATATATAATTATAAATTTGTTCAAAATGGTTATAGTAGATGATATATATTGCTGTATAGATTGCTATAGCTATATTCTTTGGAAATAAAATTGCTTTTTTCCATCAAACTTTGCTATAATCAAATGTCATTAATTTTTTATTAATGTCCACACATCAGATTGGTTAAAAAAATCTCTTAAGCATTTTAAATTGACTGGTTAATTATCAGATATATTTGCATCTATTGTATTGCTATTTACCATTGTGTTTCTTTTCATAAAAATTGCTCACTTTTAATACTTAGTCAGTGTTTTTTATTACTTAGAGCTCATTTTTTTCTCTAGTGAAATTAATAATGTATTCTTTCAAAATACTTTCATCAGTATATTAACTGTCCTTCAGATTTATTCATAGTATCTTTCAAAGTTTAAAAAATTTCATAGCATAATATTTCACTCATGTTTTCTATCTTCTAGGTCAAGCAAAAAAGTTTTCACACATTTAGACATGTTTACCTGTATTTTTCATATGACAGTTTTTGTTTGTTACTTGTTTCCATTGCTATTGAATGTCTACCTTTAATCATCACTCAGTCTGCAATTTAGAAATTGAATGGGGTGGCACCTGTGGCTCAAAGGAGTAGGGCACAGGCCCCATATACCTGAGGCTGTGGTGGGTTCAAACCTGGACCTGGCCAAAAACTGCAAAGAAAAAGAATAATAATAATAATAATAATAAATTGAATGAGTAGGAATAGTAGATCTCAAAGTGCAAGAACAGATATAATTTTATCTTCTTCCATATATAGTAATGTATCAGACAGTGATCTTGGGTTTCAAACAATGTCACCAGAACCTGTTTTTGTTTTTATTTATATATTTATTTTGCCTTTTTCATTTGGTGATGTTTGTTTCTTTCACTTTGTTTTACATTTGCTTTCTTGTTAGACCGAGTCAGCCAGTCAATAAAACTTAAACCTGTGGCTCCCGCATAGAAGTGGGAAGGAAATTAATCCTCCTATAGCTTGAGCAGATGTCCTGGGATAAATTTTAATTGCCTTGAGTTGGGTCTAATGTTCGTATCTCAAAGCTGACGTGGTCAGGACATGCTGTGTGGGCTCCTTGCCCCTTCTTAACACGCCCTCACTATCCCTGAGATACAGGGCAGTAAAATGGGAGGAAACTTTGGAATTTTGCAAGTAGAAAAACAGACCTGAGCCCAAGAAAAATAGTTATTATTATGAACCAGTTATCTTGTTGCTCTTCAAAAATGTAATGAATCATTTCTAGCACAGACTTGGAACATCACTTTTGCACGAAAACTAAATTTCTATGTGTCCGACTTCTTTTCCTCAGCTCAAGGAAGCTCTTCCCTTTGGTGGGGACATGACTGATCTGTTGGACGATGTGATAATGTTATACAACAGATATTGTATTGTTTGTAATGGATATGTGATAATATTATGCAATTTAATAGACATTATTTGCATTGCTTGAGTTCTAAATATCAAAAAAATAGCCTTCTGCCACGTGAGTAAAGGTGCTCTTAATATCCAACCCATACTCTTCAGCAGTCACAGGCTTGTGGTGTGCTGACCATTACATTCACATCAAAGCACCTTTCTACCATGTTAATCGCGTCTACTGAAAACACTAAACTCTTTCTACCTGAAGCCTTTTACTGTCTGCAAAATTATTCTCAGTTCATATGTGAAGCAAACATCCATCTAGACCACAGTTGTTGGATAAATACTCCTGGATTGCCCAGAATGGGACACCTCAGAGTCAGGTTATATTCTTTTCTTGGAAGTTCCCAGTGGGTTGAGTCACAGCGGAAGTCTGCTCTTTATCCATCAGTACTGGCTTCCTCTCCTGCTTGGTCTCATCTTTCCACTATCTCACGGGTGTTTCTAGAAGTAACTTCTCAAATCACTTATGTACATTTGAGTTCCTGTCAGTGTCTGTGTGAAACCAATCTAAAACAATGGGATTTTAGTTGTTTAATTAATCAAGGATGCACTACACAACTTGCTGCACAAACTTTGAGATGTTGTCCAATCCCCGGTACCTAGAACCCAAGACAGGTGCTCAGGTTTCATATTGCTGATACTACTGGCCCCGGCATGGATTTGCAAATCGGTGGCTTCTCTCTCCCCTGCATGCTCTCCAAGTCTGAAACAGATCTCAGTGGTGATGGACCCAAATGGTGTCATATTTCTTTTTGTCTTTAGTTTTCTTTTAGAAGAATGTCAAAAAAACCCTGCATGTCCTTTTGAAGTTGATGAAGCAGTTTTTAGTGCCAAGGCTTCATGATTCAGACCTGTGAGATACATGTGCCAACTGTCACGTAAGATACATTTATCAGGGCTCCCAGCTCCATGCCATGTTTTTGGAAGCTCCAGCCTCTTTTTATCTATTCCTGCACTGTACTTCTCAAGACAACTACCCAATTTTAAAATTAATTGTTACTTGGTGTAAATGTACTCTTTCTTTTCAATATTTTTAGCCATTCTCAAGTATTTATTATTCTGTATCAATCTGATTATCTGTTCATTAGGTTAAAAATAACAAAGTCAAGCCTGAAAAGATTCTAATTAAACTGTAACCAATCTTACATTTTTAAAAAATGGAATGATGAAAATCGTTATATTTTTAAATTCCCCCTTCAGCCATATACTACATTGTTAATGTTTTATATCCTTTGATGACATTTTTGTATAAGCCTTGTATAGGTTATGCCTTACAAATTGTTCTAGTTTTCTCAGGATATTAAATGAGAAATATTTTGCCATTACATTTTCTAAGTGTTGGTATCCAACAACTTTCTTTGTGTTAACAAACTCTCTCAAATCTCAGAAAAATTATTTAATAATACTACTTACATATCAATAAAGGTCAGTAGGCTTAGCTCTGGGAGATGAGTTAACCTTTTGATACAGAACTAGTTCAGCAGACTATTTATGTCCACACCGTTTCTCTCAGTACAAGCAAACTTATACCTCTAGATGATATTATGTAAAAAAATAAAAATTCCTGTGTTAACAATGTCTTTGAAAATGTTATGTTTCTTACAATCGTGGAAGAAGAGTTTTGTCAAAGGCTTGTCTAGTTTCTTAATAACGAATTATATCTTAGGAAAGTAAGTAATAGCCGTCACCTTTTGTAAGGAACAAAGGTCACTATTTTGTTTATCTTCAATTTATTTCTAAAACACAATCATTAAATTACGTAAATTCCAGGTCAGGACAGCAAAAAAAGGAGTAGTTTCTTTTCATTTTTCTTTTCTTTTGTTTTTTTTTTCACATTAATATAAGGGTAAGAATGATTCGGTTATACTATTTGCATTTGTTAGTTAGAGTCCAAGTTGTGGTTGAGCCCTTCACTCAGGAGACGTGCTGAAGAGGTGCACACTAGGTGAGAGCCTACCACTTCCCCACACCGCTCCCCTTCCCGTCCCTCCTTCCTCTAACCCCACCCACCACTTGAATATAACTTTTTCTCTCATGCAGGCCTGGATTTGTCTGTCTACCGGCTCCATATTAATTTTGAGGACATTGGAGACTTTCTTTTTCATTCTTAAGATACTTTACTAAGAAAAATGTGCTCAATGCCATCAAGGTAAACATAAAAGATATAAAAGTCCACGTCTTTTTATGGCTGACGTGGTACTTCATGGTGTACACACACCACAGAGTATCAATATTCATGTGGTCATGGTTGGTCTGATTCCATGTCTTGGCAATTGTGAATTGAGCTGCTGTAGGCACTGGAGTGAAAAATACCCTTATGGTAACCTGACTTTTTGTTCTTCTGGGTAGATATCTAGTAATAGGATTGTGGAATCAAATGGGAGGTTTACATTTAGCTTTTTGAGGATTCTTCATATTTTTTCCATAGGGGCGTGATCAAGCTAATAAGCTCTCCACAGCTAAGGGCACAACAATTAAAGCAAACAGACAGCCTTTGGAATGGGAGATTTTTGTATTGTATGAATCTGACAAAGAGTTGATAGATTCTATAGAGAAATCAAACTAATTAACAAGAAAATAACAATCCCATTAATAAGGGGACAGGATACTTCCAAAGAACCTTCTCTGAAGAAGACAGATGAATGGCCAACAAACACATGAAAAAATGCTCATATTTCCTACTTATCAGAGAAATGCATATCTTTTATTTTTCTTTAATTAAGAAGTCAAATGCTAAATTTTCTTGCCAACATGTGGGTCATGCCCAAAGTTTTGAAACAGATTGTGTTAGGGTCCTTTAGTTCACTTCCAAGAGACATGGCTGACAGAATCCTTTCTCATCTAGCCATGGGAGTCTCCACTTGCTCGCTCATCACTGCTACTGGGAGGGCTGCACTGTTTTCCACCCACAAAGATTTACCGTTTCTTGATTTTTGTGTACTCAAAACTTTCACGATGACTCATAGCCCTACTGAGCAAATTCCATTCATCAAACACAAGTACCTACCTAAATAACTAAGTAGAACAATGGAATTGCCCATTGTAGGATTTTGTTTTTGGTATTGCACATGGCCGAATCAGTGATTGAAGGAATTTATGGACTACCCTTTCATTTCATTGTTTTTCATCTGCTATTTTCCTGTCTTCACAACTAATTTTTATGTGTTTGTTTGTTTCTCTAGGTTTACATTTAGTAGTCTGCTCACAGCTTCTTTAAAAATTCCAGAGATTTATATATTTTGCTTTAAATTCAAAACTTAAAACTTACTGTCATCAAAAGAGTTACACTAAGAAGCCTAAATAGAATGTAGAAAGTTGAAGGCAATATTTATTCCACAGGGTTACAGAAGGCTATGAACTTTGAGTTTATCTCTTGTGTTTTCTTTCCCTTCCTCATATACTTTCCTTCCTTTTCCCTCCCTCATTCCTTCCCTCCCTCCTTCCCTTCCTTCCTTCCTTCTCTCCTTCCTTGCTTCTTTTCACTTTCTTCCTTTTTATTGTATTTAATCGTGTTTATTCAAATTTTATGAATTTGCATTATCATACATCAGATGTAGAGTAGAAGAAGGAAAAAAACTTCTAAAACTCAGTGTTTCGTTACAACAAGAAGACTTCAAATATCACTATAAGGTATAATTGGTACAGCATCTTGAGTTTTCAACCTCGAGGATTTGCAGATGATATCTGCTTACTTTACATACAGATGAAATAGATATGAAAATGCATTGAAAATGGTAGCCCAGTGTACAAATGTGACACGTTGAGTATTATCCTAAAGGATTAAAAGGAAGGGAAAGTTGAATAACCTCAAGCGAACCGAATCAAAATTCTTTTTTTTTTATTTTTTTATTTTTTTATTAATTGATTTCTGTGTACATTGATGCAAACATGGGGTACATTGTGCTGTTTCATATACAATTTGAAACACCTTCATCAAGCTGGTTAACATAACTTTCA
>CAUYQV010121333.1:0-37439 GCA_963574575.1 Galagoides demidoff
CCCCCTCCCCACATTCTTAGGCTATTTGGTTATAGCTTTCATATAAAAGGTATAAATTAGTTTCATAATAGGGGGTGTACATTGGATGCTTTTTCCTCCATTCTTGTGATACTTTGCTCAGAAGAACATTCTCCAGCTCCATCCATGTGAACATGAAGGACGTGAAGGCTGTGTTGATCAGTTTGATGGAAGTATTTTGGATTGCATGTGAAAACCCCACACTGTACCCCAGAAGTGCATTAATGTATATAGTTACCATTCAATAAAAAAAAAAAAAAACTAAAATTAAAAACCATCCAGAAAAAAAAAAGTTGTTAACTTCCTCTCTTTCTGTTCTCTTGGGAAAGGCTTGTACTGTTATAAATTTCCCTCTTAGGACTGCCTTTGTGGTATCCCAGAGCTTCTCGTAATTTTTGTCTTTATTATCATTTTGTTCCAAAAATGTGGTATTTTCCTTCTTAATCTCATCTATGACCCAGCTATCACTCAGCATAAGGTTATTTTAGCTTTTATGTTTTTGTATGAGCATGTAGATTCCTGTTCTTACTAAGTTCAACTTTTATTCAAGGATGGTCCAAAAAGATGCAAGGAATAATTTCTATTCTTTAAATTTGCCAAGGTTAGACTTGTGACCTAAGATGTGATACATTTTGGAGTATGTTCCATGGGCTGATGAGAAGAATGTGTATTCAGTTTTGTTAGGATGGAATGTTCTGTAGATGTCTGTTAAATCCAAATGTTGGATGGTTAAGTTTAAATCTAAAATTTATTTGCTTAGCTTCTTATCGGAGGATCTATCCAACACTGCCAAAGGAGTATTAAAATCTCCAACTATTATGGAGCTGGAGGAAATCAAGTTGCTCATGTCTGTTAGAGTCTCTCTTATAAATTGAGGCACATTCTGGTTGGATGCATAAATATTAATAATTGAAATCTCATCATATTGAGTTTTACCCTTAATAAATATGAAGTGACCATCCTTATCTTTACTTACTTTTGTTGGTTTAAAGCCTATTGTATCTGTGAATAAAATTGCAACACCTGCTTTTTTCTGATTGCCATTTGCCTGAAATATAGATGACCATCCCTTCAACCTGAGTCTATATTTATCTTTTAAGGTCAGATGAGATTCTTGTATGTGACAGATATCTGGTCTGAATTTTTGTATTTAGTCAGCCAACTCAAGCCATTTACATTAATTGTAAATATTGATAAGCCTGGTAGAATTTTCAGTATCAAGTTTTCAAAGGTCCAGTGGACATTTTTAATGCTTTTGCCACTGTGGAAGTTTGAATTTGATCAAAAGTTTCTGAGTGAGTTTACTTTTGTGGTGGAGGATTGCACTGGTCATTATAGAGGATAGGTCTAATAATATCCTGGAGAGTTGGTTTAGTTATAGCAAATTTCTTCTACATGTGAATTTCATTAAAGTATTTAATTTATCCATCATAAATGAAATTCAGTTCAGCTAGATACAGGATCCTGGGGTGAAAATTATTTTTTTTTAAGAGATTAAAAGTCAATGGCCACCCTCTTTTAGCTTGAAAGCTTTCAGCAAAGAGATCTGCAGTCATTCTAATATTCTTCCCCTTGTAGGTTATCATTTTCTTACATCTGGCTGCTTTCAGAATTTTCTCCTTCATATTAAGTTTAAATGAAGTTAATGATGATGTGTGTGAGGCCTGTCTTATTCAGGTTTAGCCATGTTGGGGTTCTGAAACTGTCTGCTATCTGAATTTCAGAATCTCTTGGTGTGTCTGGAAAGTTTTCCTTCATAATCTCATGAAAAAGAGCCTCTGTGCTTGGGAAGCAACTTTGTCACCTTCAAGAATTCCTATAAGGCAAATATTAATTTTCTTCAAATTATCCCAGAGCTTTGTAAAAGAATAATCCATTTTTGTTCTCCATTTCTCTTCCTCTTTGAGCACTTTGGAGTGTTCAACACGTTTATTTTCAGTGTCAGAAATCCTTTCTTCTGCTTGCTCCATTCTGTTACTGAGGACTTCTACTGTATTTCTCAGATCTTTGAGGGCTGTACATTCTTGTCTCAGAGTGTCAAAATCTTTGGTGATTTTTTCTTTGAATTCATTCAATTCTTTTGAATTGCTCCTTGAATTTCCAATTCCAACTTTACCTCCATGCTATTAATCTTATTTATAATCTAAACTCTGAATTCAATTTTTAACATCTTAGCCATTTGTCTATGAATGGAATCCTTAGTTGTGTCTGCAGTATCATTCCTTGGGGGAGTTGATCTACTCTGGTTATTCATGTTACTGGAGTTTTTCTGCCGATTCCACCCCATCATCATTTTATACCATTTGGCTAGATGAACAGATAAGGTGAAGTTGGGTTTGGGAGCTCCTGGAGTAGTGATTAACCAGCCCTTTGCCCAAAAGCCATGACTTGTGTCTGTACCTTTTCCCTTAGAGCTCTGTAAAGGACCCATACAGTGCTACAGCCTGAGACATTGGGGACTTACTTGGTGTGGTGAGGCTAGGTGGCTCTCTTGTTTTCAGCTGGTCTCTGGCCTACCCTAGTGAGTTAATTACTCTGGGTTGAAGTCTCATCTGTGAAGAAATACCAGCAATTAAGTCACCCCACCCCCCATGGGCAATGACTGGAAAAAGAAAATTAAACCTTCCCACAACCACACACCCAGGATACCACATTGCATAGTGATTGGGTGATTGTTTCAGTCCAAGAGATCCAAATCAATTGTCCCAGTCAGCACCTGGTCTCAGGTGAGAGAGTTCAAAAGGTCTCCAACAACTAGATAGCAGGGGTCTGCTGGCAGCTTGAGTATGACTCATTCTGGTGCTCTATGGAGTCAGAAGGACACCCCCCCCCCAGCAAATGAATTAGTCTGGGAAAGTTGATGCCTCTTTCCCCACCCTGCACCTCTGTCACACCCAGTCACTGATAACCTGGCTGTGACCCAGGTCCCTGCACTTCATGGGTTAGGGGAAGGGAAGAAACAAGGGAAGATGATAAAGTTTTTGGTTTGGAGATAGCTTCTAAGGCCTTCTAATTTCTTTTAATACAAAGTGCTTAGGATACCAAAGGACCATACTAGGGGGCATTGTTATCTGCACTTTTACACTATCACAAGAAGGACTAAGGAGCTTCATAGGAAGCTCTCTCAGTGATGCTGGCTGGCAGACAGAAACAGCGGTATCTTTGAAATCTCCCTAGGCCCTTTGCCACTGTAGAACAAAACACTTAATCATAGGGAGGAGGATATGGTTAGAGGGCACTGCTGAAATTCCATTCCAAATGGGAGGTGTCCAATCCCAGCCTCCTTGTCTCAGCTAAGGAGTAAAAATCTATAATTTTCAATGGTGAGGTGCTTGAGGAATTAACTAAGAAGATTCAAGAATAAATGCTGAAGTCAGAAAGAGAATAGTAGGCAGAGATATAAATCTCTATTCTCAGAAAAGGGATATAAACACTTATGAATAACACACTCTTGAGACATACAGCCACTATGCACTCCAATAAGACTTATTCATAAGATTAGAAATGTCCCATATCCCAAACCTGGCTACAAAAATAAGCCTCTATTAATAATTACAGTGGATTATAGCAGAGTATGCTTCAAGAGACAGACTTTATCATAAACATCACAAAAAGAAACCCCTTAGCCAAGAGTGGAGACAAAACAAGGTCACTATAGAAATTTAAAGCCAATGGGAAACATAAAAACAATAAATATCAAACACAGTATAGCTCTTGGAAAAATCCACATAAATCTTGACACTAAAGGTCTATTACCTCAGTATTTACTGCCTTATACAAGCAAAGACAAACAACAGGCAAAATCAGAAAGGTAATTTTAGCAAAGAAATGGGAATTATAAAAATGCAATCAAATGTCAATTCTAGGGTGAAAAAAAACCCTATTATTATAGAAATGAAGAATGCCTTTGATAATCTCATCATAGACTCAACAGGGCCAGTGGAATAAAAATGAGTGAACTTGAAGATAGGTCAACAGAAGTTTTCTAAACTGAAATGCAAAGATAAAAAGAATGAAAAAATTCCACACAAAACAAAGCATACAAGAAACTTTAGGACAACATCAAACAGTGTAACACATGTTCAATTGGAATTTTAGAAGACCAAGAAGTAGAGAAAGTGCCAGGGAAAATATCTGAAGAGATAATAGGTAATTTTTTCCCCAAAATTAATGACAGACATCAAATCGTATACACTGTAAAAGAAGTTCAAAGAAAACCAAACACGATAAAAAAAATAACATCAAGAAAATAAAACCTTAACCTGGGAATATCATATTCAAACTTTAGGACAACAAAGATAAAAAAAAAAAAATCTTAAGGGCAACCACAGGAGAAACCAACAATAATAAGAATTATAGCAGACTTCTTAATAGAAACCATGCAAGTCAAAAGACAATGGAATGACAGTTTTAACATATTGGAAAAAAAAATGGAAAACATTTTTAACCTAAAATTCTTTATCCTGTGTAAAGGATAAAGGATATCCCTCTATATCCATGGGACTTTGTACCAGGACCTCCTGCAGATATCAGAATATACAGATATTCAATGGTTCTTTCATATAACTTATGTACATACTCCCATATACTTAAAATCCTCTCCATATTACTTATAATACCTAATACAATGTAAATGCTATGTAAATAGTTCTGATATTATATAACTTAGGGAATGACAAGGAAAAATGTCTGTATGTGTTTGGTAACAGATATAAATCCATTTTCATGTTTTAATATTTTCAATTTATAGTTGGTTAAATTCATGGATACATAACTTACAGTTATGGAAGGATAACTATATGCTACACAAAGTTCTTCAGGCAAAAATATAATATGATGAAGGTCAAAAATTCAGATCTACATACAAAAATGAACAATGTCAGAAATGGAATAACTAAAAGTAAACATACTATATTTCCCTTTATTTTTAATCTCTTTAAGAAACAACTGTTTGAATCAGTAACAGTAAAAATGGTGTTTATATCATATGTGTAACAAATGAAATGTATGACAACACAAAATGGGAGGAAGGAGCCAGGAGTATTCTATGATAAAGTATATCTCTTTTTTTAAACATATCTTTTGATCTATTTTTATGTAGTTTAAAAATATTTTTTTTAAATAGGATTAGTTTGGTCCAATTACATTTAGTGTAATTACTAATTTGTGCTAAAATGTGACATTGGTATTGTTTTTATTTGTTTCATTCATTCTTTGTGGGAGTTTTTGCTCCTTTCTTATCTTCTTTTCAGCCATCCGGAATTTCATTCATCTATTTTTTAGTAAATAATTTTGTCGCTAACATGTTAAAGTATACCTCATTTTAAAACACAACATGGAACTTAAAACACTTTAACTTCATTTGGCAATCCCTGCCCACATTTTCTGCTTCTGTTCACTATTATCATAAACTTTGATACTATGATACTTAAAATTTGACTGGACATTATTATTATTATTGTTATTTTAAGTTAATATTAATTTAGATTTATCTACTTACATGCTCTTTTCCAGTTTCTTTTCTTTTTCTTTGCAAGCATGAAACAAAGTGTTTTGAGGAAGCAAAAGATAGGTTTACAGAACAAGAAGAGCACAATATAGGGTTATAGACCTTCACCATAGATAGCAAATGGTGCCCCCTTGTCACAAGGAAGGACAAGGCCGTGTTCTTTATTCTTTCTTTCACTATCATGCTTCCATATTGGCTTGTTATCTTTTAGAGGGAAAAACTTCAGTTTTTCTCTTTCTCTTCCCTCCTCTTTCTTCTCTTCCTCCTCCTTTTTGTTCTTTAGTGCAAGACTGTGGGTGATAAATTTTCATAGGTTTGGTTAATTAGTATAATTTGTTATTTTACCTTTACTTTTGAATGGCACTTCAATGGGCATAAATATCTAGGATAGAAGCTATTTTTCTGTAGCATTTCTGTACTGATTTCCTGGTATTACTGTAACAGTATTATAAACTGAATGGCTAAAATAATAGAAATGTATTGTCTCACAGTTCTTGAACCTGGAAGTTCAAGATCATAGTGTTGACAGGATAAGATCCTACTCAGAGTTGAAGGAGAGAATCTGTTCTTTGCCTCCTGCTTAGCTTGTGGTGGTTTTCTGGCAATGTTAGTACACTTTGGCTTGTCAAATACCACTTTGATCACTACCTTCATCTTTACATAGCATTCTCTCTATGTGTGCCTGTCTCAAAATTTCTTTTTTTTTTTTTAGTAATTCCTTTATAAGGACTTTATAACCCTGTGATGAGGGTTAGGACTTCATTATATGAATGTGGGGAAAGGGTGTTACACAATTTAACACATAATTACTTTAAAGACATTATTCTATTTTTTTGTTACAATTTATCCATCAGTTTTATTGTTGCTCCTTTCAAGGTAAAATGTCATTTTCCCTCAGGGACCTCTTTTAAGATATCTTCTTTGCTTTTGATTTTGGTAGTTTATGTCCATAGTTTTGGTTTTTAATTTTTTTTTTCAAATTACACATTAGACCTTTTCACTAAACTACATATGTTCCTTAACACTCTTCACTGTATTTTTCATCTTCTTTTCCTCCTTGTACTTCAATTTGGATGTTTTCTATTAACCTTCCACCCAATTTACAAAACACTCCCTCTGCTGTGACTGCTCTGTTATAAAACCCATCTATTTAGTTCTCAGTTTGAGATACTATATTTTTTCAATTGTAAGATTTTAATAACATACTTTTTATTGATTATAGTTTTCTGGTAAAATTACTGATGTTTTACTTTTTCATTAATATTTTCATTCCTATTACTTTCAAATCCATGTCTAAAAACTTCAAATATGTATATGAATCACATAAATATGTTTTAACTTTCTGCTTTTTTCCCCTTGGATTTGGTTGCATTTGCTGCGATGTCTGGTAATTTTTGGTTAAGTGTCAGATTTTTTAATAAAATATTATAGGAACTCTGGATAATGTTATCTTCTAAAGAGAATTTAATGTTTACTGTCAAAAATAAGGTATGAGGACCTCAACTGAATCCAGTTGATACGGCTCTATACCTGCTATTTTATACTCTCTGTCATAGCTCTTTAGGTAGTTCCTAAAGAATACCTTGCCCTTGCATTCTTGACCCAGGCCCTCCAATTTGGGATGCTCTGGACTCCAAATGTTGTTTCCTCAGCCCCTTGAGACTCCTGAAGATTTTAATCCTCTTAAGTATCTATATTTTGACTATTTTTTGAGTCTCTCTCTCTGAAGTTACATATTAAAGGACTTAGCAAATATCTAGAGGGAAAGTTGCACTAATCTAATAGTTCCTTCTACTCCAGGATTCTGACACTTCAAGTCCTGGACGTCCCTATAGCCACCACAGCTCTCTCTATAGCTACTGAGAGCTCTAGACCTGTGCTATTCAACATAGTAGTCACCTTTACATGGCCTTTATGTGGCCATAGGACACTTTACATATAGTTAATCAAAATTGACTTTAAGTATAAAATATATGCTAAATTTGAAGTTGTAGGAGGAAAAAAAAGTACAAAGCATCATTAATATTTTTATATCAACTGTATGTCAAAATCATGTTTTGAACCTATTGGGTTAAATAAAATATATTATTAAAAGTATCTGTGCCTGTTTTTTTTCATTTGTTTTCATATCCTTACAGGATCATTTGAGATTGTGTGGTTCTTAATGTTTATATTGGACAGCATAGTTCTACAGTTCTAAACGACTGCTTTCTGTGTGGCCTCCATGTCCCGTATTAGGATTAGCAATTGTCCCAAAAGGATAAAGTGACTTCTAATGTAGGGCTTACCTCAATGTGCTTCTCTTTTCTTAAGAATCTTGGCCTTCCTTTCTTCTTTGTTTCTTCCTTTTTTTCTTGTATTTATTCTTCATTTTTTATAGTTTTTCTTGATTATAAGGCAATCTAGTATCATCCATATGTCATAGCCTGACACCAAACTTCTCCATCTGAGTATTTTGTAAGTTTTTTTATCAGATAATATCAATGTCACTATATACCCCTTGGGCATCATTTAGTGTGGCACAAATCACTTCTAACAGCTGGTGTCTGTATTTCTGTACCTGCACTCATTTTCATGGAACCATAGACTATTCCCTTTCTCACTTGAATTCCAGAAGTGAGAAAGGCTAGAAGTATCCAGAAACTTAACCTATGTGAACAGCCTCAACCAGACAATGGGAGCCAGGTATGTAAATGCTCCAGTTTCTCCCCCACTCCAGAAAATATTACCAAGGCCTGTGTTTTGTATGGTTTTCTAGATTTTTCCAAGAGAGTGGATTCTAGCAGTCCAATATGGAATCTATTTCAAAACACACCAACTATTGGCTTACCTCCTTACTCTGTTTATTTCCTACCCGCTTCCAATGTTCCCTGAGCCTGTCATATAAGTGACTTAACATTGAATCATTGTCTCAGAATGTGCTTTTGTGGGACCCCAAACTAAAAGAAGTTGCAAGTAATCTTCCAAAATTCATTTTCTTGTCTTTTAATTCCTTGACTTAATAATTTTGCTTAAAGTTTGACAGTTTTAAAAAATTGAGTTTAATTTACATATAGTGTAAAGCAGATATCTTAAGAATACAGATTGAGGCATTCTGGCTAGTTCATATACCTGTATAATCCAGTCTGCACCCCAATTAAGATATAGAATCCCCCAAATTTTCCTAAGGCCTTTCCTGCACTCAACTATGATGATAGAAATTAGGCTAGTTCATACTCCATGCAGTATATATTATTCTGTCCAGTTTATTTGACTTTATGTTGTGAGATCCAACTAGGCTTTTGTGTATGAAAGTTGTTCTCATATCATTACTCATTATCTCCCAGCAGTATTCCACTGTCTGGGGAAATCTGTTTTCTACTTCATGAGCCTTTTTGAAAACACATGTTCTCATTCCCTTGATAAATGCCTAGAAGTAAAGCTGCTGGAGCATGAAGTAGATATATGTTTAAATAAATAAAAACATTTTAGCTTTCATATTTGAGGTAAGTTATTCCACATCTTCAACATTTAGTGTTGTCATTCTTTTTAATATTAGCATTCCAGAGGATGTGAAATTATCTTTCATTGTGGCTTTAAATTGCATTTCTCCAATGACTAATGAGCATCTTTTCATATGTGAAATGTATATCTTACGTTTTGAAGTGTCTGTTAAAGTTTTTCCCACTTCTGAATTGGATTGCTTGTATTTAATTATGGATTTGTATGTTATTTGGTTCTTTTTATATTCTGGGTAGAAGCTCTTGGGATTATGTGTATACTATTTTTTATATACATCACATATACATATTTTTGTTATATATACATCCATACGTATATGTATGTGAACATTTTCTTCAATCTGAAGCTTGCCTTTTTGCATTTTTAATGGTGTCTTTTGATGAACTAGGGTTTTAATTTTCACTGACTCCAATTTACTTTTATTGTTAATTTTTTGTGTGTTCTGTGTAAGAAATATTTGCCCACTCAGAGGTCACAAAATTTTCTTTTTGTTTCTTACTAGAAGACTTATGTTTAGGTCTATCTATGCCCCATCTCAACCTGATTTTATGTATGGTGTGAGATAGCCAGTGAGTTCATTTTTCCATCTAATTGTTCTGAAATCTCTTATTGTAAATACTTTCTTTCCCCTATTGAGTTCTCTGGCACCTTGTCACACAAGCGTGGCCATAAAAGAGGATGTATTTTTGTATTCTATTCTTGTTTATGTAGTATAAATCCTCCAATTAGTTTTCTTTTTCAAAATTGTTTTGATAATACTAAATCCTTTGCTTTTCTGTATAAATTTTATATCAGCTTACAAATTTCTGTTTAAGTAGACTACTGGTATTTTGATTTGGCTGTTGTTGCATCTTTTTATGAATTTGAGATAAATGGATATATTCAATTTTTCATTTCACAAACATGGTATATGTGTGCAGTTATTTTAATGTTCATATCTGATGAATCCAGTATCATAATTTCCAACTGATTTCTATTGTGTTTTCTCTTTGTCCTTTGGTTAATTATATTGTATAATTCTTATATTCCTGGTTACTTTTGTTTGAGTAAAGACACTGAATAGTAAAAAATAATCATAGGGCTTTAGGGAATTATATGATGTTCTGTTAAGAATAATGGGGTTTACTTTTGCTTCTGGCACTCAGCTAAAGTAGAGTCAGATCACATTAACCTAATAGAAATTTGGAGGACTCAAACTTTGGTTCCAATCATTGAGAGGCCTCTTCTTCCCGTTTTACTGTTACTTCTAAGGTATAGTCCTATAATATATTAAAAGAAAAGCTGGCATTTTTATCAGGCCCTTCATGGGCCCTAAACTTCAACTTTTACCTTTTAACTTCAATGACTCTGCCAATGCCCTGCTCAGTCTCTCGGCCATTCAGTCACAGCTTTTGAAATTGGCAGTCACTTAATTTCCTTCTTCTTTCAAATTTTGACCTCAAAATTATCCCTACCTTGATGGCTTTTTGATATTTTCAAGAAGATTTTAGAGAATATTTTGCCCATTTTTTTCCTATTTGTGCTCTGCCTGACTGGTGATCTGACACAGGCCACTGTGGAATTCCTCTTTGAAGGTATACAATAGGCATTTGGGAGAGGCCACCATCAGGGATAATTTCAGGGAACATTTATAACATGATTTTTAAAGGAGAAAATCTTAAACTGTTATATTCTAACCTGTTAATGCAACATTTCATTGTGTTAATTAGAGTAAATATTGAAATTATTCCTAACTGTTACATACATCAACAAAATGCTACTCAGTTCTTCCCGCCAATGGTTTAACCTAATGAATACCTTTCTTTCTGTTTCTAGATATGCTTTTGCAATTTGTTTTTACTGAAATGGTGCCACTGTTGACAGGATGAGTAGAGATTATCTCTCAGACACTCTTAGTCTTCTTTCAGATCAATTTCATTACTTTTCTTCAAAGTAGAACAGAACCAAAGCCTCCATTGCATTCTGTGAATTGTATGTTTTTAGTAATGACTGAATAATATGTTCATTTGTGAAATTACTTTGCCAAATATCTGATGAATGCTCCTACTGTTCAAACCCAGTTTTTGCTCTTAAAAGTCTCTGATGTGAAATATTCTCCCATTTCTTGATGTTCTATGTTGCTTTGGGTAGGACGCCTTCCTTTACTTCCTTAACAACCTTATGAAATCTAATCTCTGACACTCACCACTTGGCTGGAGGCCTAATCAAGTTCCCCTGACTTTAAACTAGTTATCCCATCCTTGTAATTAGTAGAAATTTCCCCCAGATTCTGGAAATGGTTGTTTGTAAGTTCCAGTGTGCTCCTTTGTGAGTGTTTATGTTTTCTTGGGCCTTTAGTGAATAATTTAGTAGGAAGTTGGGAAAGGAGCTTTTTTTTTTTTTAAGAAATGTCTATGTTTAATCAATATTGTTGGTATAAAAAAAGATGATTAGATTAAGAGAAATGAACAATTGTAACCCAAATTACAGTGTATTTTAATCTAAAAATGCCAGGCTCTTCTAATGAATATTTTCACACAGTAAGTGACTTGCCCCAAGTCATAAATTAAATAGATAATTATCTCCATTTGTTTAGGAAAAAATGGTCACCCTGGAGAGCAAACAGCTCGCTATTTTCTAGGTTGTGGTAAAGTAGACTATTCCATCCTCTTTTAAATACTATGTTGCAGAGTTCAACCTCCGAGGTTGAGTGGTATTCTTTAACTATCCCTTGCAACATTCAGGTTATCTTCTATGATCTTCCTAAGGCAGAAACTAAGTAAAGTTCTGCTGCCTTTAAAATATAAACAGAGGCTCAAGAATCTGTAAACAAAAGATGAATAAACCAGCTAGGGAAAAAGGAGAGCTTGCCAAATAAAAAAGCGAGGCCAACTCTCCAAGAGCTCAGCCTTCCAGAGTATTTGTCTGCAGCCATTCTGCATGCCACTTCTCTTGTCATCCACAGATGGATGATTTTGCTAAATCCCATTGTAATGAGAAGTTGAAAAATGCAGGCGTTTCTTAGTAAGTAAATAGTTCAGATTTATAGTGTTTCTCAGTGGGGCACTTCCAATCTGTAAGAAATAATTTATGGCAATTTCTAATGGCATTTCTTGTTATGGTAAGAACCATTTTACAGAAAGAAACAAAAGTAAAGAGAGAGTCCATTGTTTGCCCAAAGTACACGGGGTGTAGTTTGGAGCCTGAACTGTGGCCACTGGACCTAAAGCAGTTCAGTCACTAACCACCTGCTATTAGCAGTATACGGAATTTAATCTTTTGGGACTTTTCCACCAACACAGATTAAAAAAATTTCTAATGACTAAAACTATAAATTAGAACAGTACTAAGTGTAGGTGGCTTCCTCTAAGATTTAATATGTCTCCTGAAGGTTTGACATGATGCCTAAAATTAACATATTGCTCAGTAATCTGATTAAGTCACTGAGGGTACCTCTCAAAATGCAAATATTTTCTGAAAGAAGGTAATATATGAAATAATAGTGAGCATTAATACTCTAATGAAATGACTTTTCAGAAATTTAGATAATGATTCCTTTAGCAGAGCCCTGAGGAAATGTAAATTAAACAAGTATTTTAGATAAGAGAGAAGTGATTGAAGAAGATCTGGAGTATTAAGGTTATGAGAAAAGAGTTTTGCTTGATATAGAAGTCTCATTTACCAATGGATCTTTGGAAAGTTGTCCCAGTGTTTTCTGTCCATTCATTTGTATGGTTATGTACTTTTATCTAAACGAAGTCATGAACTAGGCCAAAAGCTAGAATACTATGGAGTAAAACATTACGAGTGGACAGGCTAGTAGGAATCATCAAGGTCTTGTCATTATTTTCTGGAGCCCCAATGTTGTGAATTTTAACATAAAAGAAAGCAACTATCAGGAGTTTGTTCTCTTAGAATGGAGACTGTAGGAGAGGCCTGTTCAGAATGCATGCCTGTACTCAAAGGGGACTCTGCACACAGGTGGTCTAAAATCTGTCCCCAGAGATCAGTCTATTGGAGAAACTGTGGTGTCCTACATATACCCACTGGTTGGCTATTTATTTGCTGTTCACCTCAGGGAGTGGTACAGGGGAGGAGTCACAGGATCAAATGGCAAGCTGGGTGCAATGAGACAGGTGGGCACAGGCCTTGCGCAGGAAGGGAGACTAAACAGGAACAATGGTGAGCTTTGCAGCTTTGCTATGGATGTATACACTGTCACTTGCCACTAAAGACTCAGTAAACAGCTGGTGCAAAACTGATGTTTGTGGAATACTAACTTTAATATTTTTAAGATGTTAGAGGTTTGTCATTCAAAGACAATCATTTTAAAATATCCCGAATGGAAAACAACCTAGTCTCAGTAAAGAAATTGACTTTTTCTTAAAATAATAAAAATCCTAGCTATTCAACCAAACGTACATGCTCAAAGTCTCATGAATAACATTTTTTAAGGTTTCTACCCTGAGATTCAGTGTTAAGTTGCAAGACATTTTCCAGGTCTAAAACTATATGCACATGAGATCTAAATATATAAATCATCCAGCATCAGAATCTTACTGCTGGGTTAAAAAGGACCTTAAATATCATTTCAGCAGACCCCTTAACCTTATAATCTAATCCAATCCACACTTAGATAACTGCAGTGTGGGAGAACCCATCCCATTCCCTACCTTGTAGGGATAAATTTCAGTCTTAGGGAGGTATAATTTATTTATACTTTCCATTCATCAGGCTTAAGTCTATGCCATAAGATGATTCTATTTCTTTCTTTAAAATATCTTAAAATCAGTTATCAAATTCTCTGAGACTTGAACATTCCTTGTATGAAAAGACATGGGTGTAATTTTCAGTCATTTTCACATCCGTCAAATTTTCTTTCTGGATAACTATACTTTTCCAGGTATTAATTGTGAAAAATTAATTGGGCAGTTTTTTCAAAAGGCATAGGATTTAGTATGCACAATTCCACCTACAAAACTAAAATGCTTTCAAAAGTATAGTAATTTGGCTTGATGCCTGCAGCACAATGGTTATGTTGCCAGCCACATACACCAAGGCTAGTGGTTCAAACCCTACCTGGGCCAGCTAAATAACAATGACAACTGCAACAACAACAACAAAAATAGCTGGGTGTTGTGGTGGGCACCTATAGTCCCAGCTATGTGAGAGGCTGAGGCAAGAGAATTGCTTAAGCCCAAGAGTCTGAGGTTGCTGTGAGCTGTGATGCCCCAGTATTCTACCAAGGGCGACATAGTGGAACTTTGTCTCAAAAAAAAAAAGTATAATAATTTTAGGTGGCTAATAATTATCTTCAAGAGTATGACTTCCTGAGCAAAAATAGTATTAATGATTATAGGCAAATATTTAATAGATTTGAAGCAGAATAGTGTACTTATTCATCCAATAAATAGACCTTCCTTTTTCCACATGCTTTGGTTTGTCTTGAGGTACAGTGAGGGAAAAAAGGCATAGCTACACCACTGAGGAATTGTTCTTGGGGGAAAATGACAGGAAAAAAGGAGGTTAGAGTACAGTGCTTTAAAAGCTACTAAAGACATCCTGGAGGGGAAGGCGACAGGTGTCGGGGAAGGCTACGGTGTTGGGCCTGATGAAGTGGCCATGGTGGTGCTGCCCTGGGCAGAGGTGCGTGGCGTGGAGATCTCCCAGAAGAGGGATTTTAGGATATATTTTTGCAAATTAGAGAAACAGTGTGTTCAGAACACTGCAATTGTTCACACATCACGTGAAATGGAGGTGGGGAAGGAGGAGGAGAAGAGAGGGGAAGATAGGGAGGACAAAAGGAAAAGGAGAAAGGGGGAGTCCGGTTGGGAGTGAGGAGAAGCTGAGGGCTGGGACGAGGAGCTGAAGAGGGCCATGTGGTGACAGTCCTTGTAAACCTGTTAAGGACTTTAGACTTCATCTCAAGGGCAACAAGGAAAATGCTGGAAGGTACGAAAAGTGCTTGTGTTTTAGAAGGATCCATGGACTGGACTATAGGGAAGGGCTGAGAGTGGATGCAGGCACATCAGTCAGGAAACCGCAGAACCATCTGCGGGGGAAGACAGTGGCTTGAACCCCAGATGCCAGCCATGAGCTGGGGAGATGTGGCAAAATTCAAGTGCTCTGAAGAAGAGTCCAGGGAGGAGGCGACAAGCAAGGGAAAGTCAGCGCTGGTTTCTGCGTGAGCCTCCAAATCCACAGAGGTGCCAGTGGCTCAACTGGACCGGAGAGGCGCTGGGCTGGGAGGGTGAGGAGGCAGTTTGGGTTGTAGTAGTGTTACATCTGATGTGCTTTGGGGAAAATATATATTACCTAGGAAGAATACAAAATGATCAGGAACCCAAGGAAGGATCCCTAGGCGGGGAAAGAAAAGGGAATCTTCCAAAGGCTCCACAAAGGACTGGTTAGTGAACTGAAGGAAAATGTATCCCCCAAAATGAAGTGGCATGAGCCAAAGCAGAGGGGACCGAGGAAGTCCAGCTTCAGCTCTCTGGAGGGTCTCCACCTGCGTCTCTGTGCCTCCAACCCCCGCTGCCAGCCCGCCCCGTGTGATTCCAGGTCCCAGGGCATGTCCCCAGCTGCTGGCCTCAGGTAGCACTGTCCCTTCTGCCCAGGGTGCGAGCAGCTTCTGGCTGCTCTATCATCTTCCTCTGCACGGCCTCTCAGCTATTCTGTCACTTGTGTAAGTGACTCCGTGAACTGACTCCCGTCTGTGTGGAAGAGGACAGAGGTTTCCTCCCGGAGAGACCACAACTGACGAAGACACCCACACTCACAGCACCTCTCCCACCCCCTCCCTTCCTCCAAATCCTAAGGGTAGTTATTTATTTTGTTTTGCTTCATCGTCTTACGCCTACACTAACCAGAAGCAAGAAGGACAAGAAATCTAACTAGAAGGCCTCATTCTAGCAAAACATTTAAATCAGGGTTTCAGAGGAGGCCCAAGGTTGTAATTGTAATGGAAACAGCTGGCTCCATCGGCCCCTGTGCACTCAGTGTTTCTTGGCTGCGGTGCTCTGTGCCCCCAATACAACCTCCCCTCACTCCCCACCCCCCCGGGAGATGCCCATCTTGCTCCTTTCTTGGCTCTAAAGTTCTGTAGGACCCAACACGTCTGTGGAAGGCGGACTGAAGAATAGGGACCTGTGTTCACCACGTTATCGTCACAACTAAGTGCATTTGGAAATTCCTGGCCAGGATTCCTGGCTATGAGGTGTTGCTGATTTTTACTGGGGCTTGAGAGGAGGATAACGTTTTCTCCTGCTGCAATCAAAGTCTGGAAGGAAGAGAAGACAATCTCCAAATAATGCATTGAGCATTGAGTACAGGATCACTCTTGGGCCCACAGTAAGTGCAGGGAAGTGCTTATTTTTGTCTGTTGCTTTGTATGCATTGTTTTTCCAGAGGGATGGCTATGTGAGATAGAAGGCCATAATTCCACCCAGTATAATTTGCAGGGCCGTTCAGTAGGGCCCCTGGGTTGCAGCACCCACCACCCAGCAGCACAGCTAGCAGCCTTCTGGTTTGCTGGCATGGGTCGTACCATGGCTTGTGTGCTGGCAGCACTTTCTTCTAATTCTCTTTTAAGAGGAAATAATAAAAGTAGGGGAGGATATTCACTCAGGGGCTTGTAGAAAAGACCTCAAAAACCTATTTATTATGCTGCAGTCTATAGGGACTTTGCTTTTGGAGTTTGATTTCAGCTAAGATAAACTAACTAATGAAGGAAAACAAGTTTCAGAATCAAAGCTCCTCCCCTTCATTACTACCAGTCTGAAAAATGTTTGTAAACTCTCTTTGGGGTTGACTCCAGCTAGGGTTCCCTCTCCTGGCAGCCTCCTGCTCTCTCTCCCTCCCTCCCTCTCTCTCTCTTTCTCTCTCACCCTGTCTCCCTCTCTCCCCATCTCATCCCCCATCCCGTCTCTTTCCCTCTCTGTCTCTTTTTCTTTCATGTTTTCTTGCCTTCTCACTCGGAAGTGTTGCCACTCGGAACACATCTACCCTTTTTCATTTCCATCAACTCAGGTGATTTCTCTGTGTATTCTTTTTTTTTTTTTTTTTTTGCAGTTTTGGGCTGAGGCTGGGTTTGAACCTGGCACCTCTGGTACATGGGGCTGGTGCCCTTACTCCTTTGAGCCATAGGTGCCCCCTCCACCCCCGTGTGTGTGTGTTCTTTATTCCTTTTCTCTTTTCTTTGACCCTAGTCTCTCCCTCTTGTTCTCTTTATATTCTAAGGTCAAAAAATTAGCATCACTCTTAGGAACCATTTACTGCCTTTGCATGACTCTCCTCTACCAGAAAATCCTTACGGCAATTTCCTCCTCTTCTCCTTGGAAGGGCCTTTCAGTTTCTTTCTAGGATTAGCTTTGACCTTGACTGCCCTGGCTTTCTGCCTTCAGCATCTCCCTAGCACCATGACAGTGACTCATATTCAAAGAATACCATTGATTTTTTTGAACCTATTCTTTTATGCTTTATCCTGGAGTTTGCGTCTTTCCTTCATTTTAGATTGAGTGAGCAGGGAGAGGTTGCTGTGATCCTGATGCCAGTGTGGTAACATTTCTGTGGGTGCGTGACACCTTGCAACATGACTTTGTTGCTTCTCCCACAGTGAGTGAGTCTATTTCTCTAGTCCTTGGCCAATGACTTGTTTTGGCTGATGCAGTAAATGCTGGTGGGTTGCAAGGTAAGGACCTAGGAGAGAGAGCAGACCAGTCATCCCAGCTGACTCCCAGATGGAAGGAAGCTGCAAAATTGTTATACGAGATCTCAGGGATGTTTTGTGCCCTTTCTCTTCCTTTAAATGAATATTTGGGAAAAATCTAAAATAAAAAAATTTAAGAAATACTGCTTAGCATCATTTCTTCATGAAATTACATTCTAACTTTCTTGTGGATAAGTTTTACTTTTAAGTCTCCTTCTTGTGATTTCACTAGGATAACCCATCTTTGCCTTTTAATGGTGCATAAAATCATGAAACGGATGTGTGTTATTCTGATTCATTAAGCTTAGGAGTGATTCCCCAGGCAGCGCAATCTAATAGCATCTAAATGAAACAACAAGTACAAGATGAAGGCACATTGGATGTTCGATGCTTATGTGCTAAATTGTGGCAAGAGTATTTGACTCATTCTTGAAATAGAAAGGGAAGTGTTTCTCCCACCTTGAGATCCTCTTATATGAAAATATAGTGTATCTGCATTTACTTCTTCATATCTTTTCATAACCAAGCTAAGTTAATTTTGTATATGAACAATTTTTAAGACACTCATTGAAGGGATCATTATTAATATAAAAGAGTGGAATTCAGGATGAGAAAAAATAGAACAAAAGACAAAGTAAGAAGAGGTTTTAATAGTGAAATCTTTACGTGGCTACAGGAAGTTCATTTATTTATGCAAAATAAATTTGGCCTTAAAGCTATACTCAGGAATGGGGTGGAGTGAAGGTGCTGATAAGCGCTTAAAAACTAAAGGACTCAGGTAAGCTCTGCTATCTTTCTATGTGTACGTGGGGTAGAGTTAAGGCTGTGTTTAACTTCTTATTTGGGAGAGAGGTTGAGAAATACCTATTTAGCTTTGGAAATATGACTGAGTTAAATAAACATTACCCAGACTGTTGTATCTCAAACTTCCAAGTTAACCACAATTTGAGACCTTAACGGCATGTTTCAACAGCTCCTAATTATAAAGCAAGGAATATTTGAATGGAAGACTAAGAACAACAACAACAAATGCCAATCAAATATGAAATCAGCAAAATGAATTAAAAGCTTTTTATTACACTTTGAAGAGAGAGGCTCTTTAACTATTTCTATCACACCAAGCAGAGGTTGGAAAACTGCAGCCTCCAGACCAAATGGAGCCTGCTACCTGTTTTTGTAAATAAAGTTTTATTGGAACACAGACATGCCCATCAATTTACATATTGTATATGAGTGCTTTTGAGCTACAGGAGCAGAGGGGAATAGTTCAGACACAACCCAGATGGCCCACAGAGTCAAAACATTTACTATCTGCCCTTTACAGAAAATGTTGTTGTAGCCCCTGACATAGACGGTGAATGGCAACTGCATACATACATCTCTGTGACTACCAGTCACTCAAGATTTGTAAAATATCACTGATATTCTCTTTCTTACTTTTGCTATCTTTGTTGTTTCATTTTAATAACTTTGTAGTGGGCATCCCAGCTTTAATTCAGGCCTCTGATATATCCAGGCAGGGGAAGTGAGAGCTCCAGAAACCTATTTTGATGCTGACTGAGGATCATCTTGGAAAAACTCAATGTAAGATAAGACCAAGTCAGGACCACTGGGCTCACCCCAGTAAGAAGTGTTGGCTGCCACCAAGGGACATTTCTGAGTACCCCTGAAATTGCTTTCTAATTGCAACTCCATCAAACTCGCCCCTTCATCCTCATGCCTTCAGGGACAAAAATTCGGAATTATTTCACTAAAGTCTCTTTACATGCACCATTATGTAGGTTTTGAGGCAGACTGTGTTATGGTCCGTTATTTCACCTCCAAGAAACACAGTTGACAGCATCCTTTCTGATTTACACATGCAAGTTTCAACTTATTCAACTTGCTCAGCCTATTGGTGTGACTGGAAGGGTTTCATTTGTTTCTATCTGCATGGATTTTATATTTCTCGATTTTCATGTATCTCAAAACTTTCATGATGACCCACATAAGAAATTAGTCACATGCAATGCTGTTCTGGAATCCCTTTGAAGGGGAATAAATACACACAAATGAAAAGGAGACAGGCCTCTCCCCCATAGTGCCATATTATCCACATTCCACAATTTTGGAAATGTGTTGACTATGATGAAATTCTAGTGGCAAGGAATGCAGTTGCCAAGATGATGGTCAGCAGTAGAGATCAGAGTACCTGTTAAATGAAGCTTGGTTCAACAGAAAGGTTGAGCAGAAGCTCCAGCCCCTGAGCTCAGTGGATGCTGCAGTGTGAGAAGTGCAGGGGGAACCTCAGTTCTGGCAGAGTAGCCTGAGGACTGGGGACCTAACACAGCTTGGTGATGTTTAGAGACCATCACTCAGCATTTTGGACTCATCCAACTTTCTGACTTATCAAAAAGATAGGCCTTGACCACACTGGAGTGAAAGAAATGAATATGTTTTTCCTATCAGCATTATTTTTCCACTTGTTTAAAAGTAGCTAGGGGAATTAGAGTAGTCGAGAAACAGAAAATTATTCTTGGGCTGGGAAGAAAATGAGGAAAAGAGAATGTGCCTTTAGTTAGCTTTTCCCCCTAACTCTGATCTATGAATGTGTTCTTCCATAGCAACTGATGGACTGTGGGCCCATATGCTTTCCTCTGCAGGTTTCCAGAGAAATCTGCACCACACCAGAGGGACCTGAAGGCCAGGCTTCCAAACTGCTATTTAAAAGAGAGACCAACCAGCTGCTAAGAAAATATAAGCCTCTTCCCAAACCAAAGAAAGACTCTGTCTCCCATAACTTTGACCAGGTCATTTAATCTTTCATGATCTAAGCTATGAAAAAAAAAAGAAAGCATTAAGAAAGCAGTGCTATTTATAGAGAGGTCCTTCCAGGAAAGAGGCCCCATGCTTTTTATTTTCACAAAATATTTATTCTACACCAGGTGTAACATGTTTTCTGGAGGGATGGTTTATGTGTAAGAGTAGTGCTTCGTCCATAGGCCAATATCAAATGGGCTCACATTCATCACAGAAGTTAAATGAAAGCTATGGATGTTGGAGAGCCAGTTACATCAAAAAATTTTTTTTAAAACAGGCCCTTACGGTCAAATATATTAGGGAAACACTTGATTAGAAAAAAATTAAATGGTTTATTTACTTTGGAACTTCTCAAGTTCTTAAAAATACTAATATGTGAAATGTAGTTTTATGAGAGGGATATGATTTGAAGTATTACCCAATGTATTTGACCCTGGGACCCTTGTGTACCATAATGTCACACAAAGCACATTCCTCTTTGATTGATTTAAAATCTCAATGTATTATGTGATAGGAATTGCTTAGTTTGGTAAAAATCTTGGGTTATATATATTGTGTTAGGGAGAACTCATGGGGTGAAGGTGATAAAAATTCAATGCAAAATAGCTTAAGTAAAAACAAGATTTTGGGGCTGTGTCATCAAGAAGCTGAAGTGGACAGAGCGGTGCTGTGCCTGGTGAGCTGGTGTCTACACGGAGGGCCTTACCACAAGGGCTTCTTTGCTCACTGCTCTCTCTCCTTTGACCTTTCAGCTCTGCTTTTCCCTTTTTTCGTTTCTGTTTGATTTCGTTTTGTTACTTTGTTGGGTTTTTATTAAACTCTCCAGATAGACTCTTTCTACAATGTGGCAAGTCTGCAATTTCAGAAGGAAACAATGCTTTATTTTTTCCTGAGAATCTCAGCAAAATTCAGTGCCAGAGTGACCTCATTGTCCAATGCAAGTGATATATCCTTCCCAATCCAGATGTTATAGACAGGGACATGCAGGATTATAACAAGTCAGATCTAAGACCATCTGTCCACCCCATAATGCAAGTGAAGAAGAATTATTTCCATTCAAACTGCATGGAATAGGTTCTTGATAAGAGAAATGTTTTAATAGAAGACAGAAGAAGAGATGCCAGCCAGGCAAAGAAGCAACAGATGTCTCCTCAGTCTGGTCATGCATACACAGTGTCTGGCAGAGCCTCCCTGTTCAGGCTTCTTTCCTTATTAATCACACCTCACAGTCATTATCCGTGGTTCTCTCTTAGTCATCATATCGACCAGGTAATTTCACCAGGAGGAAACATGACACTTCATTCTCCTTTACCTTGTACAAATGATTAACTCTGTAAACCGAATGATAGAAATAGTCTTTTAAGGAGTCGTTCTCAAAGTATGGTCCCAGAAAAGGAGCATCACTACCAGCTTGTAGAGAGTCTACATCACTACCTACTAAAGAGAATCTCTTGGGTGGGAGCCAGTAATCTGTGCTTTCTCAAGCTCCCTGGTAATGCCAAAGCACACCGAGGCCCAGGGACCACTGCTGTCCAGGGATAGGCAAGAGTCATATAATGTTGGTCACTTCAGGACCTCCCATGTAAATCTCTGATCATTTTGATGGGACACATCTGGGATGCTACTTGTTCACCTGTATCCTAGCGGAGTCCCACAGGTCATCCAAATGCACACTCGTGTTTGAGCACCACTGTTAGAAAAGAGCAAAATGTTTAAGGTAAGGCAGGTGGCTAAATTTCAAGTGTGTAGGCAACCACCATAATTCAGGAATAGCCTGTTCACTGGGACAGAATGGAAACTTAGTGACCCCAGGATCTGAAGGCAGCTGTTGCAGAAAGAACTTAAGCCAGGCAGGCTGATGAAACATGATGACAATGAGGGAAGCCCTTTCAAACCATGTGGCATAACTGAGCAACACTCAGAAACAGAAGTAGAGGCTGCTGCAGCTAAGCAATGTGAGAGATGTTTGGAGGGTGGCAGGGCACAGAACATTTGAGCAAAAGGCTTTGGGTCATATCGCAAGGGCAGGAGGCAGGGCTTGAAGCAGCAACAGTTCCTGCAGTCAGGCTAAGGACAATACTCGGATGGACATTTTCCAGAATTATGTCTGCTATTTCAGCCCTCCTGACACACATAGAAAACAGTTCAGCAGCAGTGTCATCTTGGAATATGAAAGGCAAAGACACATACACCCTTCAGCAAGAATCTTGGCAGTGTCAGTAATCTTGACATGTATTAAAACTACCAGCAGCAAGTGCTTGATTTCCTGAGGGATAATCACACAGAGAAGGGTGACCAGCTGTTCTGCCTCTCCCAGAGGGTGTGGGCTTGAGTGGGAATACAGGGGATACAGGTCATTGCAAGGAGATCCTTTCTGACAGGAGAGCCTTTGGCTGCAGACGCCAGAAGGCTGAGGAGGCCCTTTCCTGGCAAGAGCTGCCTGCCGGCCTGGTGCCCTCTGTGCTCAGAGCTCTTCTCACTTCCCTGAAAACAGTTTCTAATAAATGAATTATCCCGACCTGGAGGACTTGAGGGAGTGAGGCAGAGAGAGCCTGCCAGGTTTCCAGAGCCCTCCAAAGGCTCCCCTGGGAACTCCCTGACACTCCAAATTAGAGCATGCAAGCAGTCTACTCTTGATTGTTTAATAAGGAATGTTCCAGTTGGTGGATTTCAGTGAAACTTTGCTTCACGTTTCTACCTACTTTTAATCATTTCATCGCCTTTTAGAACTTCCACAAAGTAGTAATGATGGATGAAAACTGGAGGAGAAAACTCAGGTCAGTGTTGCTCTAAGTTAGCAGCTTGGCTCTAGAAAGTATATTCCTAAAACTTAGCGGAGCACCAGCACCCTCGCATTTCTTAAGAAAGGCCTCAAGGACAGTGGTATCTATCTGCTATCTCCAGGCAGCACAGGGTGAAGGGTTGGTCAGCCGTCAGAGGTTAATTCTTACAGTTTGAATGTGTTCATAACTGGTAAGACTGAGACAAAATCACTTCCCTCATGGGGTCCTGGTGAGAAGCAGATGGGCTAATGGATGCCCTGTGAGGGCACTGGCTCCCTGCGCAGTTAAAGCTGCCAAACCATGGAATCCTGGCTCATCCTCAAAAAGGATCCTGGGGGATCTCAAAACAGAGTCTGAAGAGAGAAAAAAGAAAGGAGAGAGGAGAAGAAAGAAACAGAGGAACTGGGTCGACAGCACTCACACTCCCAGGGCGACTGCTGCAGCTCTGAAGCTACTGCCTATTACTCTGCCCTGACCCCCTGCCCATTACCCAGAGTTTTTAAGGACTTGCTGCACTCTGAGTAGTCAAGTACATAGCCTCTGACCTATGTAAGTGGCAGATCCTGGATCTGAACCTAAATGTGCCTAAATCCAAAACCTGTGCATTTGTTAGACCCAATGGTGAGCAAAGACCTGACCCTGGTGAGGGAGGGCTATATGTTTGCCAATCAATCTGTTCTGGTTTTTTGTTTCTTTATTTCTTTCTTTTCTTTTTTTTTTTTTTTTTTTACTGTTTTTTGTTTTCTTCCATATTCCTTGTGCAGACTCTTGCCAAGCAAGTCCCCTCAGTTTTCCCTTTATTCCTGGGAACCTGACAGAGCTTGAACACAAACTTGGGTTCCTCCATATCTCTGCCACAGACCTCCATTTGATAGATTAATCAATCCCTCAAGGAGAAACTGGCTTCTGGACATCACTGCCCTAGAATGGTTATTTAATGCTATGAATCTCCCTCTCAGTACTACTTTACCTGCATCCCTAGATTTGGTTATTTAATGCTATGAATCTCCTGCATCTCTAGATTTGGTTATTTAATGCTAAATTGTTATTTAATGCTATGACTCTCCCTCTCAGTACTACTTTACCTAAATTAATTCTCATTTTTGTTCCATTTTTCCAATTTCCCTTTAGATTTCCTCTCTGACTTATTGACTGTTTAGATGTGTGTTGTTTAATTTTCAACAGTTTGAAGGTTTTACTGTTACCTTCCCAATATTGATTACTTGTTTAATTCCACTAGAATCAGAAAATATAATTTACATGATTGTATTTATTTTAAATTAAGTTTATTTTATAACCAAGAATATAGTCTATCTTGATGAATGTTCATGTGCACTGGAAAGGTATGTGAATTCTGCTGTTTTTGGATAAGACATTCTATAAATAACAATAAAACCATAGGCTATGGTGTTATTTTTTTCATCTGTTTCCTTGCTGATTTTATTTTTACCTGTTTATTTATGACCGAGAGAGAAGTGCCAAAGTTTCCAACTATGACTTTTCCTTAATTTCTGTCACTTTTCCCTCCTTTATTTTGAAGCACTGTTGTTAGACATACAAACACTTAGGTTATTATGTTAACTTCAGGGTTTATCCTTATGAAATGTCTCTTTTTACCCTGGAAATTTTTCTCGCACTGTAGTGCACTTTGTCTTTATATTTATATAGCTATGTAAGCTTCCCTCCTGCATTATTTGCTCAGAGTTGTCTTTTCCATTCTTTTACCTTTATTCTATATACATCATTTAATTTTTTTTTTTTTTGCAGTTTTTGGCTGGGGATGAGTTTGAACCTGCCACCTCCAGTATATAGGGCCAGCACCCTACTCCTTTGAGGCACAGGCATCACCCTACATCATTTAATTTATTTTTTATTTTTTATTTAGAGACAGAGTCTCTCTAGGTTGCCCAAGTTGGCCTTGAATTCTTGTGCTCAAGTGATCCTCCTACCTCAGCCTCCCAAGTAGCTGGAATTACAGGTACATACTACCACGCCCATTTTTCCATGTTATCATTATTTTAAAGTGGGTTTCTTTTAGCTAGTTTATGGCTTAGATTTCATTTTTTATTCATTATAAATATACACATACATCTTTTTACTGGTATGTTTAGATTATTTATATTCCATGTAATTATTTTTATATTTGGATCTAGCTCTACAATTTTGTCCCTTGTATTTCATTACTTCTTCTGTTATTCATTCTTCTCTGTTATTCTTCTGTTATTTTTCTATTTTGATGCTTTGTTCATATTTGAATTTTTTGAGCATTTTCCTTTAATTTTTCTATTCAGTTTAGATTACATTTCTTTGCATAGTGTTTTTTTTAGTGGTTGTTCCAGAGATTACAACATACAGACAACTTTTCACAGTCTACTTAGAGTTTATATTTTACCACTTCATGCAGAATGTTGGAGTCTTCCTTTCATAAAGTTCTCTTTATTCTCTCTCATCCTGTGTTGTTACATCCACATACTTTTGAGACATCCTCTGACAATGCTGTAACATTCTCTTTCAACTATTCAAATTTGAGTGTAATAGAAAAAATAGTTAGTTATATTTACTTATATATTTAGCACTTCTTTCACTCTGCCTTCTGATGAGCCAGGTTTCTCTCTGACATCATTTCCTTTCTGCCCGAAGAAGTTACTTTAATATTTCTTTCATGGCAGGTCTACTAATAACAGATACTCTTAGTTTTCTTTCATCTGAGAATATCTTTCTTACGTCTTTATTTCTAAAGGATATTTTTGCTGGACATAGCATTCTTAATTTATAACTTATTTTTCCCCTCAGCACTTTAGGATATAGCCTTTTCACCATCATGGTTTCTAATGAGAAATAGGCAGTCATTCTTGGCCTGTTTTCTTTCAGGTGATTCTCTGGTTTTCTCTGCGTGCTTTCAAATGTTTTACATTTCCTTAATTTGCAGCTATTTGATTATAATGTGTCTTGATGTAGATTTCTTTGGATTTATCCATTAGAGGAGTTGCTGAATGCTCTAGTTCGCTTTGTTTGACCCCTCCAAATCTTGTGTTGACATTCATTTTTGGAGGTGGGGCGTAATGGGAAGTGTTTGGGGGAGGCAGGTAGGGGGTTGAGAGGGGACGGGTGTGGCTGCCTCATGAATGGTTTGGTGCCCTCTTTGGGGTAATGAGTGAGTTCTCACTTGAGAAGTTTCCACCAGAATTGGTTGTTAGAAACAGCCTGGCACCTCCCACCTTCCTATCTCACCATGTGAGCTCACTTTTGCCTTCGACTTTGAGTGGAAGCAGTTTGAGGCTCTCACCAGAAGCAGAAGGCAGCACCTTCTGTACATGCATTTTGTACAGCCTACAGAACTGTGAGCCAAAATAAACCTCTTTTTAAATTAATTACCCAGTCTCAGGTGTTTCTTTAGCAACACAAATGAACTGAGACACTGTACTTCTATAATCTATAGGTATATATCTTTTGCCAAATTCCAAATTTAGGAAATTTTTTCCCTTTGTTTTTCAGACATGTTTTCTGTGACACTCTCTGTCCTCCACTTCTGGGACTCTGATGAAATAAATGTTGGGTTTTTTTTGCTTTTTCTGGGAGCCTCTCAGTTGTTGCTCATTTTTGTCCTTTTGTTTTCTCTCTGCCATCAGATTGTATCTCTCTCTTCAAATTTATTGACTCTTTCTTTTGTCCTTCTCATTCTGCTATTGACCCCATCCACTGAATGGATGTCAATTTTAAAGGATTTTTTAGTTCTCAAATTTTCATTTTGTTCTTTATATTCTCTGTTTCTTTGTGGAGACTTCTGATCTTTCCATTTGTTTCAGCAATGCTCAGCCTTACTTCTTGGAGCAGGATCATAATGGCTGCTGCCCTTGACTGCTTTATCCACCTACGAATTGAAATGTCCTATGCTTTTATTTGCTAAACAACTTTGGATTTTATCTTAGACATTTGGAGTATTACCTCATGAGCTTGTGGGTCTTGTTTAAATCTTAAGGAGATGGTTGACTTTTTGTTTTGTAAGTTTGTTTTAGTAGGCAAGTTATCTGGTTAGTTTCAGCCTACAACTTCTAACCAACTTTCTTCAAGCTGTGATTCCAGCACCGACTCATTTTCTTAGGCCTTTCTATACTGTGTAGGTCTGTTCTGTATGAGCAATCCCAGTGGCCAGTCTGAGACATGACTGGTGGTCTGTCCTTTAGTGAAGTTCTCAAAGACTAAAGTATGCTCTTCAAGATTAGATACACTCATCAACAGCTCTCGGGTGAGCCTAGGAGTTTGGAAAATAACATTATGGGATTTATCTGTTAATCTCCCTCATCTCTGCAACCTGTCTGATGTTTTCATGATCCCAGGCTCCATTCCCTCTTCCCAGTACTGTCTTCAGAAAGTCAGGCTTTATTTTCTCTGTTCTCCTTTACAATTCCCATGATGATATCTGTGTTAGCACTAAGAAGCATGAGGTCAGAGAGAAAAACAGCCATAGGAATGGCTCTTTTTTCCAGCACTTTAATAAAGTAGTCAGTCTTGTGACTGTAGCTTCTCTGGTCAGAGTGAATTCTCCTCTCTGAGAGAAGTGCCCTAGGACCACTTCTACAATCAGGCCTGGGGTGGAGAAGAAGAGAAAAAATGGGGCTGTCCCCATCCTTTTTGACACATAAAAGTATCATTTTCTACTCTTGGGCCTGTAAGAGAGGATTTCTTTTGGTGCTTCTTCAATCTTTCCTGTGATGTCCCTCTGGGTTCTGTCTGTTATGAGTCCAGGAAGGATGATGGGGGAGGGGGCACATTAGTCTCTTCTGAGAGCATTGTCTTAATTTTACCACCAATACACATATAAACCTATTGTGCTTTATGCTGAACCTGGTCTGATTATGCTCAATTTAAAGTTATTGATACATTTCATTCATTAGCTGAAATTACAGCACTTTTTCCTACCAATCATTAAGGCCTATTATCAATACTTATGGATTTCTATAAAGAATTTATAGAAAATGTAATTCAGCTAGCTGGTCATCCTGTACCATCATATCTGAAGAGAATTAGCATCTTTAAACAAAGTGACAATTCAGCTATTTAAAATGGAACAGTTTGAATGAACAGTAGAAAAGGGGGAGGAGGCTCAGTTTGCCAGAGAGCTCGTGTCAGAGTCAGTAGGTGGGATCCCACATTCTGAGGATGGGACTCAAGTTCTGTCTTGTAGAGAACTTGGGGAGACTGATGGGAGGAGCCAGAATACCCCACACTGTGTCCTCTTGTAAAATGCAAGAGTGGAACCTCCATCAGATTAATGTTCAAAAGGGGCTCTTAAGGGAAGCAGTCACTGATCTGTAAGCCTCAGAATCCCTCTGCTACACCCAATGTCCCATTTTATATCCAAGATTTTGAGCTTTACCCCATGCTCCTACCAACCAAGTGCCAAGATAATTTTTGCATTTACTTAGCACAAAACAAAATTCTGAGTACATTCTTAAGCATGGCCCTCAGATTTTTTTTTTAATGCCAAATATATTCGATTACTCAAATTTTCTAGATACTGTTTACAGTATGGTAAGCAGATGAATAATCTACCATATTCAAAATCACTTCATATGGCTTCAAAATCAAAACAGAATTTCTCTCATGGGAACTATGTTTGCAAAAATCAATATAGGGCAGCTTAAATTATATGTCACAGACAGCAAGTGTGGCAGGCAGAATAGTGGCCCCACAGAGATGTCTGTATCTAATCCTTGCAAAAAGAGACTTTGCAGATACGATTAAGTTCAAAAGCTTGAGATGGGGAGATTAGCCCAAAATATCCAGGTGGGCCCAATGTCATCACAAGGTGATGACAAAGGTCCCTTTTCAGGGAACAGGGGAGAGAGGATAGTCAGAGAAGAGGCTCTGATAACAGAGGTGGAGGTTGCCTTGATGGAGCTGCAAGCCAGTATAGATAGCCCAAGGGAGAGAGAAAAGCAAGGAATGGATTCTCCCCTAAAGCCACCGAAAGAAAAGTGGTCCTTGATTTTAGCCACACAACATCCATTTTGAATTTTTAAACCCAAGAATTGTAAAATAACTAATTTATGTTGTTTTGAGTCACTAAGTTTGTAGTAATTTGCTGCAGCATTTATAGTGATAATTATAGTAGTAATTTTTCTATACCAAGATTTGGGGATAGAAGCTATGTGATGAAGAACCAGGTGCATCACAACCAATCTGCCTGAGCCTAAGGTTCATTAAAAATCTCTGCATTGGAGTTGGGAGAGAGGAAATGCAGGAGGAAGGGGGAAGAGCAGGAAAAATAGGATCATTTTGTGGGAGCCCTGAGGCCAGCCGGAACCTCAGTCCACTTTTTATTTTATCTGTTTCTCGAATTTGAATATAATTTTCTCTCTCCTGCATTTGCTTCTTATGTTGGCTGACCTCTTCCTCAAAAGTCAGAGATGAAATGTTTTTATGCAAGTAGTATGATAAAACTCACTCAGAATGTTTCATGTTTAGCTGAAGGATCTGTGAAACTTTCTTCCACTAATTAGCAAACAGGTCAAATTTGCCTCACTGTGACTCCTAATTAAAAGAAATTTTTTTAGTTGAATTTTTTGCGTTTCCTTCTTTCATGATATTTTATAATAAAGACAGACTTCCAGAGAAGAATAGCAAAAACACAAATATGTAACAGTCTCAGCTCTCAGATTTTTATTTAAATGATGAATAGAAATGAAAATGGAGATGAACCTCTATGAACTGTTGGGAACACCATCCACACAGCAGAAACCTCAGGGAATAGAGTTAGCAGGAAGCAATGTAAATCAGACTTCTTTCCTGAGAAGAAGCAGCTGCCTGGGAAGTAATCAGAGAAGAGGCTAATAAAACCCTTCTAAGATCTCCTCATTCAGAGAATTAGAACTAGGGGTGAGGAAAGACCATAGGGCATGCAGAGCCCTCTGCCACCTGGAAGTCACTGGATGTTCCGGAAAGCCATAGGTGATTGGGTTGATTAGAGCATGAAGCTGAAACAGAAAGTCTCCTGCTGTGGTATATTTCCAGAGTTTCAGCCATGCTAAAGAGAAAAGCCAGTTACCAGGAGGGTTTGTATCCACCTTTGTTTTTTTCATACACAGTTAAGAAATATCAGAATAAAGGCCCCTACTCTGGCAGTGTAAACTGGCCATCTACCCACTTTTCCTAGGTTTGCTAAATCTCCATAAACTAGCACAACAGTGCAGGGAATGTTCTCTTTATTGTTCTTTTTTTTTTTTTCCAAAAATTTCAGGAAGGTGATGACCCCTTGGAACAAATATAACTCATAATTATAAACTAGTATAAACAAAAAGAAAATAATCATGAACGACATGTAAAGATACTGCATGCCAATCCAAGGAGAATTCTGTAGGAAACCAAAGGACTTTGCTGCCAGAAATAAGAGGAAAACTTTGAGAATTTCTCATTTTCAATTCTAAATGATTGAAGAGGAAACCTTATCTTTGAAGCAAGTTTGAGCAGTTATGAATAGGGGTTAGGGGAGTCTATGTGAAGAATAAAAATGTAGACTGGCTGGTTGAGAGATTATAAACAATACAGGTAGAGTATGATAGATGAGCTTTTGTAAATATCACATTGGAAAAATAGTAGACATATATAAGTAATTTCAAAGTTACTTGGAAAAGATAAAAAGAAGAAAGTAAAAAATAAACTTGATCTTTCCAAGTAGTTGCTGATATGTGAACAGTGTCTTAAATGTAATTGTACTAGTAAATGATTCAACAACTAACTCTGCAATAAAAGGAACAGAAGGCCTAATGGAGTCCAAATACAGACAGCATTCTCTAGACAACCTCCGGAGCAGTAGAATCTTGGCAGTGGCAAACAACTGGATATTATGGATTAATGTCCTTGGCCTGCTCATGATCAAGGGTAAAAATAGAGTTTAACCACAGTCCATATACCAAATTTGATGACAATGTATTTTCTGGGAAAAGCAAATTGTATTATAGCTCTACTTTTCAACTCACAGTTGAATTGCAACCATAGGAGAAAAATAGGAGAGTTTGGCAAAACAAAGAAAATGGTCTGGGAAAATCAATTATCTATACAGAACTTCCAATAAGATATATTCTGCATTTTATTATTTTTTACAAATTGCATGCTATAATCCTTTATATAAGAAAAAATTATAATAAGCTTGTGTATGTCTAATACACACATATACATATATGTTTTCCAGGGTTAGTTATTAAAGATTGGCCAGCACATCATTGTTTATACATGATGATATTTCTTAAAAATCAATTTGAATTACCTAGAAAATGAACTGAATGCAAAATAATTATAAAAATACTTATGGCAATCTTCTGATTAAAAAAATTGATAGCAGGATTTGATTTGTTAGTTGAAAACAAACTATTAAAGGAGAAAAATCATAAAAATCATCTTCTATACCTGGAAAATATATTTTCAAATTAAAACAAATATTTATGACAATATGCTAATGTGAGGGGTAAAAAGTTATGGCCATTATTTAAGCATGTGTATAGTCATTAAAATTCTCTTTTGTCTTTCTTGCACAAATTGCATCCATTCATGCAAGACTTTGAGGACATGAACTGATCTGCAAAACTGGTCCAAGATCACAAAAGGAGGTAAGTGGCAGAACTGAGATTTGACCCCAAGTTGTGTGGGCACAGAACCTGGACTCTTAAATAGTGCACTGCTTGCACTCACCTTGTACAGATGCAGGGGAGCAGACATTCTGGTGGGATTGTTCATTGTGTAGGAGGCATCAATCAGTATGTCTGACAGAGATGCAGGGGGGCATTGGTCACAGGAAAATCTGTTGCGAGAGTTACTATAGCTTTATTTGAGAACAACAATAACTCATTTAAAAGTATCCTAAAACTTTTAATTCAAAACCACAGAGATACCACTTTTCACGCACTAGGATGGATAGAGTTAAAAAATTCAGTTAATAGTAAGTGTTGGTGAAGCTATGCAAAAAGTGGAACTCTGACACAGTCGTAGTAGGAATGCAGATGGGTGTATGTGGTGTGGAAAACAGCCCAGCAGTAACTTAGATGATTACCTACGCAGTCACCATATGATGCAGTAATTCTACTCCAGGTATCTACCCAAAAGAAATGAAAACTTGAGTCCACACAAAAACTTGTATATAAGTGTTAATAGAAGCATTATTCATGATAGCCAAAAAGTGAAACAACTGTTTAAAAATCCCAAGACAAATATAATACATGTTAATATAATATGAAATATACTTGTTCTAAGTGAAAAAAGTGTACAACTTTGATGAGTGAAATAAAAGACTTGATTAAAAGAGAGAGATTTATGCTGTATCTATGTATAATGTGTTAGATATCTCAGTTTATAAACAGATGAATTCATTCCAAATTATTTTTAAATTTAGGTATATTATTTAATTCCAATAGAAATCTCATCTTTCCCCCCTTTTGTATTTGTTAATAGGATTCTAAAGTTTACTTGAAGTTCAGAAGCTGATGAGAATTACCTTGAAATTTAAAAAAAATAAGAACTTAAAAAGAACAGATTTACTGTACTACATAAAAGGTATGATTTAGTTTTCAATACTTGTACATATATGAAGAGGCAGATATTTTTAATTGAACAGAAGGGACCAGGAACAACATACATGATTAAATTTGTATACAAAATAATTGATAATAAAAACAATTATTGAATGAATTATAACAAGACAACTAGTAAAGGCTAGAATTCAATTTCCATCTCATACCATACATCAAAATGGATTATAGATGAATTTAAAATTATAACCCATCTAGGCTCGGCACCTGTGACACAGTGGTTATAGCACCAGCAACATACACCCTGATTGGCAGGTTGGAATCTGGCCTGGGCCAGCTAAACAACAACAACAACTGCAACAAATAATAGACAGGTATTGTGGCTAAGGCACCTGTAGTTGGGAGGCTGAGGCAAGAGATTCTCTTAAGCCCAAGAGTTTGAGGTTGCTGTGAGCTGTGATGCCACAGCACTCTACCAAGGGCAACATAGTGAGACTCTGTCCCCCTACCCCAGAAAACTCAAAACAAATATATAACCCATCAAAAATATAAAGCAATAAATAAATAAATAAATACTAAAATTAAAAAAAAACACACAAAAAAGGACTAAAATGAAATAAATATAGATAATGTTAGCATCCTAGGAAGAAAATCTATAAAAGAAATCACAAGCTAATATGTTGACATAACACAAAAATGTAAATCTTCTATATGTCAGAAATTATTATCAAATTTAAAGTGAAATAGAAAAAGGGGAAGAAGTGTGCAACACATAAAAACTTCCTATTTGTAACATAAACAGATCTTTTACAAATCACTAAAAATAATTAATTATTTAATAAAGAATGCACTTAAAAAAACACTTTACCATGTGCAAATAATAAATTAGTGCAAATTCACAGGAAATAAGATTATTATTTTTTACATGGATGCAATTTAAAAGAATGATAATCAGTGCTGTCAAGAGTGACATGAGACATTCTTGAAATTTTTTAGTTTGTCTATAAATTTTTTAACCGTTTCAGGGAGAAATTATTCTAAAGAGGTAATTAGTTTAGCATCTATTAATTGTATTAATTTTTACCAAAAATAACTGAATAAAATTGACCTTTATGGCCTCAAATAAGGTACATGCTCAACAAATTTTGATATGTGCATGTGATTAAAAATTAGGTAACCACCACAATCAGAGTTCCAAATAATTTAATTATATAAGAAAATGTTCCTGATATGTACACAATTTCAAATATTTTTTATGTATATACCATCTTCCACACACACCAAATTATGTTTTAAAAATTTTCCATATGAACTAGAAAAAAATGTTTATGATATTAAGATGTTTATGATGACAATCTCTGGTTTATTATGTCAACAAAAATTTCTATTTTCTCCTGAAGTTTTTTAAATTTTTGTAAATTTTCTATAATGAACTTATTTACTTTTATAAGTAGGAGCTAAGTTATTAAAATAAAAATATAAATCATAAATTGAAGTATTGTAAGACTTTTTACAAGTATATAATAAATATTCAATCACCAAACATTTATTAAACATTTACTATGTTCCCAGCATAATTCTAGGCACAGTGGGCTCGAACACATTTTTTGCCCTCTGGAAACTTAAATTGTAGTGGAAGATCTCACAAAAACATCTCCCCCAGACTCTGTTCCAATTGCTTTGAGCTCCCCAAACACACATTTGGGGAGCAGAGTGTTTTTGCTCCCATTGAAACACTCTTATTGCATCTCACGTTTTTACCATGATTCAACCAACTCAGGGGGCATTCTCTAACCACACTAACCACATGAACACTTGTTAACTATGGAGCCCTCTTAAGTAAGCCACAAATTTATGTCAGAGTGGTCAGGTACCTGATGGCGTAACAGAAGATATACATGGCTTACATCCAGACTCATTCTTGTTCCTAGAACTCAAAGGTTGTAAACCAGCTTTTCTTCTACCTGGTTTGTGCAAATGTGTTAGTAATCTCAGATGCACAAAGACATATCTATTTACAGCCAATGGAGGAAAACATTCCATTGGCTCTGACCTTTAAACAAATTCAGTTATAACCACATTTTTCCAACCAATTTGGATTCTAAATTTCTGGAGGACAGAGACCCTACAGGCTACTCTGAAATTTATAGAGACACTAACTTAAACACATTAATTCTTAATAAAGACTTGAATGCTTCAGGAAGATTAACATTGGGTTATTCACTACACAGTAGAAAACTATGCACATTATCTGATTAATGACTTACCTGGGGTGGTGTATAAATATGCTCTTCCAAACTTGTCCCTACATGCTTTGCTTGCTTGATAAAGATCATGCTTCCAGACTATATACACAAAATTAAGCTGATACTGCCAAAAAAAAAAAAAAGTTAGTTACTCTTAGTTGAGAGAATGTATATCCTTTTATAGGAGTCTGTGTTATTGGCAGGGCCCAAAGGAATGATTTTATAACGTGTTTCTTTTTCATGCTACCATATTCATGGAAGGAGAATATTGCCAGGCTAGATTATTTTTACATCAAAATTTATATTGATTTTTGTGAAGAAATGGCTTTTGGCAACCCTATATTTTATTTGTTTGATTTTTTTCCCTTCCTAGAAAGAAAGATTTTGGCTCTGCTACCCACATTCACTATTTTGCTTATTTAAGACGTACAAGGTTGGACAATTAAGTTTCCAAACGCATCCTTGAAAAAGTGCTATAGACCTCATTGCTGAGTATCACTATGGTCAGCTTCAGAGTACTCCCTTTGGGAAGCTATGCACTGATGCCAACACCTAATCTACTCTTCAAAGCAATTTTGGACTTCTTTTTCTGGAGTGACCATGAAAGCTATCATTCACACAAATAGCTATGGCACACAAAAACATACAACAATAATGAACTCCATTCAGAAAGACAATGCTACATGTTAACACAAACACAGCTGTGAGACACTGATATGCCAAGGTTATGACACCTTACTGAGTTGTTATACAGTGCTGCTAACATAAGCATGTGGTGGTAAGCTCATATAACAATTTCTCATATAATTTAGCACTATCAATTTAATTCAGTTCAACCAGTATCTATGAAGTATCTATTATGTATAAGTCACCTTGCTGTAGTTGGGGGAATAAAAAAACTTATGTTGCATAATTTTACATTAAGAATTCTCCAATGGAGAATATGGTAGCATCTAAGAGGTAGAAAAGGTGTTGTCCTCATGGTACTTTTGAAAGTTTGAAGGAGGAAGAGTTCTTATCAATCAATAAAATTGTGAGAATCTTATTAAATAAAGAGTATTTCAGGTAGACATCGATTGGTATGAGGACAGGACAGGGTGCTGCCAGAGTAGGCAATGGAATTATGAGGAGGACACCCCGGGCTTCAATTTTTGAAGCAACATCAAAAATACATTACTGGGATCTGATCAAATTAAAAAGCTTCTGCACTGCCAGGAATACACTAAGTAAAACAAATAGACAGCCCTCAGAACAGGAGAGGAATTTTGCAAGTTATATTTCCAACACAAGTCTAATAACCAGAATCCACAGAGAACTTAAATTTATTAATAAGAAAAAAACAAGTGATCTCATTTCACTTTGGGCAAGAGACATGAACAGAAGCTTCTCTGAAGAAGACAGGCACATGGTCTACAGACACATGAAAAAATGCTCATCATCCTTAATCATCAGAGAAATGCAAACCAAAACCACTCTAAGATATCATCTAACTCCAGTAAGAGTAGCCCACATTACAACATTCCAAAACTACAGATGTTGGCGTGGTTGTAGAGAAAAGGGAACACTTCTGCACTGCTGGTGGGAATGCAAGCTAGCACATTCCTTTTGGAAGGAAGTTTGGAGAACACTCAGGAATCTAAATGTAGGACTGCCATTTGATCCTGTAATACCTCTACTAGGTGTATATCCAAAAGACCAAAAATCATTTGGCAACAAAGATATTTGTACCAGATTGTTCATTGTAGCTTAATTCATAATTGCCAAGTCATGGAAGAAGCCTTAGTGCCTGTCAACCCAAGAAGCCCAAGTGCCCATTCCTGGTATACATAGACCACAATTTATTAATCCATTCATGGATTAATTCTATATTAAAAAATACAGAATTTAGGTGGGACTCAATTATAACAGAGAATTTACAATCAGTGTAACCTAATTCTTTGTACCCTCAATGAATCCCAAACAATAAAAATAAATAAATATGCAGAATTAAGATATGAAAGAAATACAGATTGAGACATCACATTTCAAAAATGGGCTGTATAAGCCTCTTTAGAAAGAAATATGGAGAATCTCCAAAGAATTCAAAATAAACCTTCCATTTGATCCTTCAGTCTCATTACTTGGTACCTACCCTTATTTTATCATAAGGACATTTGCACTATACTGTTTACCACAGCTCCATTTACAATTACCAAGATTTGGAATCAACCCAAGTGACCATCAGCCCACAAATAGATTAATAAACTGTGGCATATTATTTAGCTACAAAGATGGAGACTTTACATATTTCATTAACCTGGATACAGTTGGAAAACATTCTCTTTATCACAGGAATAGAAAAACAAGTATCCAATGTATTCAATACTAATATGAAGC
>CAUYQV010121339.1:0-11305 GCA_963574575.1 Galagoides demidoff
GCTGCAACCAAAAAATGGCTGGGCGTTGTGGCAGGCACCTGTGGTCCCAGATACTTGGGAGGCAGAGGCAGGAGACTCGCTTGAGCCCAGGAGTTGGAGGTTGCTATGAGCTGTGATGCCATGGCACTCTACCCAGGGGGATAGCTTGAGGCTCCATCTCAAAAAAAAAAAAAGATTCATAAAAACTAAAATATGATAAAATTAAGGGAAAAATTAATATGCCTCCTCACCCACATTTACAGTAGAAAAATGAAACCTTACCAGCAAGCATTCTTTCTGTCTCACAAATGCAAAAAATAGTTAATTATTTAGCCCAAAATTAAAATTTCAAAGGTAGTTTCTTTTTTGGAATAATGTTATTATAAATTATGTAAGCATTAAATTGGTATAAGTTAATTTAACTTTTTTATTACCCACTTATCAAGCAGGGAGAATGTACTGGTAAAATATGAACTTTTTATTTTCAATTATTTGCATGGCTGGTTTGGGATAGAATTTTCTTGAGTTATTCTAACACCCAGCATTTAAATAGAAGAAAGAAAATGCAATTATTATGATTAAGTTCTTTAGATTGTTTTAATCTAGAAATAGGACATGCCCACTGGTAAATAATAAATTAGTGCACATTTTTTATAGTAACCGCAAATGAAGGCTTAAATGTTTTAAATATTTAATTATGTTTCTCTGCTCTCTTGTCATCTTTTCCCTCCCACTTTATTACTTTAGGATTCCTTTGCACGGTGTTCAAAAAGGGAGTTATTACAAGATGCGTGACTTCCATACTGATTTGTTAATATCGTGAAAAACTACTTTGGCTCTTTTAAATCCCATCTACTATGAACTGTGTCTTTGAAAAGCGAAAAGTGATGAGTAGTTGCAAAATGCCATCTGCTCTGCCTTGTCATATTGAATATCGAATGTGGTATGTTGTATTTCGATGGTGTTGATTGGTCAGGTTTTTATCAGAGAGAAAAGGATCAATTGAAAGACAAGATGTATCTGCTGAGATGACTCTCACTGCAGGTGGATCCGGCCCCTGGCAGCCTAAGCAGTGGGGACAGAGATGGGACCAGCTGATCAGTGGTGGGATATTCAGTCTGGTGGTTAATTCTGAAAGCATGAGGTGGAATGGTAGCTACAAATCTGTGAGTAGGCCGTCTTCCGAGAGAGCAGAGCAGAAGAGACAGGAGATAAGAGCAAAGCAGGCTTCCAGGGTCAAAGAGAGGGGAGTAGATGGTCTATAAAGGCAGTCAGGTGCAGAGATCAAACAGGGGCCCCGCTGTTGCAGTGGACATAGGTGGATTGTTTATAACAGGGCAGAGTCCACGTCTGAGATAGAAGACAGAGATGGAGGGGTGACGGGAAGAAGGTGGGATGCAGGAACAGGAAACCAGAGAGGATTTTAACCATAAACCTGCTCTACTTATTCCCTCATTAGAAGTTCTGTTTCTGTAATTACATATTCTCTGTAACAGTCATGGCTGACCCTCATGTTAGCCTACTCTAGATTTCAGTTGCCTTTTTTTGCAGTCAGATAGGGCTATTAGAAATAGACACATTCATATATTTTTATCCTAAATTGTTCAACTCTGTCTTCTCTAGTTTGAGTACATCTACAGCCTAACCTAAGTCATCACAGAAGCATTTCTCTTTTTTCGTAAAGGGAGGAAAGAGGAGCTTCAAATCAGCACCTGCCACCTCCCAGGCATCAATTTTCTTGCAGTTACAGCATCTCGAACAGCAGGCGGCAGTGTTCCCCAGGTGCTCATTAGGGACGACTAGCCCAGCTGAAAGGAGAGGAATGGGAGGGAAGGACAGGTGATGCCAAAGTGTTAGTGAGATTGCAGCCAAATAAACGTTAACCTGCAAACTTAAAGTGAAGCATGTTCCTGGCAAGGATGTCCATAGTCTGGTCTCTTTCATATTTAAGGCTGGGATTCCCCCGCTAAAGACACCGCCTCCTCAGTTGCTCAGCTTAGCATCAAAGCAGCTTGTTGTGGTGTTCTGTGCATGTTTAGCCTGTTTTTGTCTGTGTTCTCCTGGCATCCAGTCAGATCTGTCTGGGATCTATTGTTGATTCTGTCTGAGTCTTGATTTGGAGTTTTGATTTCTGTGGTTGGTTTCCTCTGGAACTAAACTTCTTCATCTCTCCTTTTCTGGGTTTTAGTTTTTTAGACTGTGTCTCATGCTGCAGCCCTGGGTAGAATATAGAGTCCCTTGGTGTCATCGTAGCTCTCTGCAACCTGAAACTCTTGGGCTTGAACAATCCTCTTGCCTCAGCCTCCCGGGTAGCTGGGATTATAGATGCCCACCATGATGTCCAGCTACTTTTTTTCTATTTTTAGTAGAGATGGGGTCTCGCTCTTGCTCCAGGTGGTCTCAAAGTCCTGAGCTCAAATAATCCACCTGCCTTGGCCTCCCAGAGTGCTCGGTTTACAGGCGTGAGCCACTGCCCCTGGCCATCTCCACCTCTGCTGCTTCTCATCTCTGCTTACGCCCACCTCACTTATGCTACCTTCATGCTCCTGACTCCATAACTCATGCACAAAAAAACAATGAAAAATAACATATTTTTTTCACTAAGTTAGAGAGGATTGTTTTGTTTTCGAAGTTTTTATTTTATTTTCTTAATAAAACACCATAATGCCAAGGGAAAATTTTTTTTTCTAGTGTGCCAGTCAGTGCATTAAACAGGTAGCAGATGACCTTTGCCTGCTGTAACTCCTAGCTTTCCATGTAAATTCCAATGATGATATAAAAGACAAAAAACAGATAGCTCAATGGCAGAGATAAAGAAAACCACATGTCGGAGGCCACATCCTTCATCAGTAGGGGATAGACAGAGAAACCTCTTTACCTCGTCACCTTCATGTTCTGCCATCTAAACGTAGATGACACAAGGAGATTGGCATGGCTTCCTTCTGCTGTCTACTGCAGTGACCAGAAAAGCAAGTGACATTCCCAACTAAGTAGAAACTTACTTTCTGAACCATCTATAGCTTAGCTGTGTCTTCTTTTTCCCTGGTCTGCCCCATCAGCTTTTTAATTTCAATATCCATTTGAAGTCTAGAATGTTTGATCTACAAAACAATGGAGAAGGGGAGGGAAACCCCTGGGAAGCTCAATTTGAGAAAGGGATAAAGGCAGGAAGGTTATTGGATTTAATGCGTGTTTTCAGGTGTACACTGCGTAAACCTAACTATAAATTTACTTCTGATTCTCCAGCATAGTTATAAAAATAGGACCAAACATCAAGCCCACCTAAGTAGGCATTGTAGTCTGACCCGGGGCAGATTTAGATACTGGCTTTTTACATCTAAATTCAAGAGGGGGCTTCTGCCCACAGCCAAATGGACAATGATTTAAACTAAGAACAATCTACCCACCTCCTCTGCTGTTGGTAATGGCTCTGCCTGGATAGATTGTTCCTCTTAAAACCACTACACACAAACTCTTTGGGACCTTAGAAGAGAAATTATGAACCAAGAGAAAGGATGACCTGCCCTGAGGATTCAGCATAAAAACAAAATCCAGATAATTGATTTTTATATAATTCAGGGGAAAATTCGAACAATAATATTGTTAATCTTCTCAAAAAATACTCAAGGACACAGCCATTCATTGGAAGCTATAAAGGCTGGAAAGACACACAGAAGAAAAGACGAAATAAAGAGGGGATAATTTCTTTACTATGTGGGAAGCAGTAAAGAACAGAAATTATGAAAGATAAATCAAATGCATGCCACAAGAGAAAGTTGGGAAGTCCTTCCAGAACAAAAAGGAAGAAGGTGAAGATAAAAACTATGAGAGAAATAATGTTAGATGTGAAGGGCAGAGATTGAAAAACCAACCCAGAAACAATGGATTTTAAGGAAGAAATCATATTCGTAAAATAGCAGCAGAAATCAAAGTTAGTGTACATCCAGCTAATTGAGTGATGAATAAAATTTAAGAAACAGAGACTTGCATAGAAGCATTGGTGAGGGGCAAAGAAAGTGACGAAATTCTGAATTACTTGTCTTGCAAAGAAGGCAGGGGAGTAGAAGCAGATGTCAAAGAGTTTCTTTGTTTTGGAGCTCCAATGATTAGAGAAGTATGGGTGTGAGAGGCAACCACCAGTAGAATTCTGCAAAGGACTGCTCTATTCCAAATCCCCTCTGAAGATGAAAGCAATGGCAAAAATCAAAAGAAAAGCAGTTCCCCAAAGTGAAAAGCATAAAGCAAAAACAATGCTAGAGCAAACATACTACCTACAACAGTAAGTGTAGGATTAAATTCTTTGACAAAAGTTAAAATGCAAAAAGAAAAAAAAGATGATTTGAACTATATTGTGCTAAAGTCACCTAAAACAAAATGGTACGGAAGGGTCAAGATAAACATGTATCTAATAAATGTGAACAGAAAGAAACATGGAGAGCAATAGCAATAGGTGAAGTTCAAAGCCACATTTGTCAGAAAGGTCAAACTAGACTTTATTAAGTAAACTCTATAATGAAGATATAGAAGTTATAAATTAGTAAGTGTCAAGTAATATAGCATCAAATTATATAAATTTAAACTCTTACATTAACAAGGATAAACATATTTCAAATATGACTTATACACACAACTATATATCTATAAAAAAATTACCTAATACATATCACTGAGAATTTCAGTTCCTAAGGTTTTAAGTAAATGAGCACATATATACATATACTAAACTTTGTACTCTATAAATAGGATTCAATCAAACATTCCTGCTACTTTATAAAAATTATTCAGCTATTTTACAAAGTTCTTTAATAGAGTAGAAATTTTATTGGTCACTTTTTTATTTTAACCGCAGTCTAATGAATAACAAAAACTTACAATCAACCAGTGAAAACTCTTTGAAAGTGACAGGAGGGAGGGGAAACTCAGGAGGAAATAAGAATCTTAAATAAAGAAAAAGAAAAAAGCGTGTAACAAAATTTGTGGGATGAGATCTAAGCTCCTTGAAGAGGTAACTTCACGCTTAAGAAAAGTGGAAATAAACGCGCCACACATTCAGAATATGAAGTTATGAAAAGGAAGGAAAAGCAACCTCTTAGACACCTGGAAGGATTAATAATGAAAGAAACAGGAAGAAGAGCAAAACTGATGTCGAATCCAGGGGCTGGTTCTTTGGGAGTAAAAATGAAAATTATAAAATAGGAAAGCCTTCGTAAACTTAAGGAAAAGAGGGACAGTGCTAATAATCAGAAATGAAGTTTGCTATAAGGGATCTTCAAATCCAGCCTATTATTTAAAGGAATAGAAGTATTAAGTTAGAGAAAGTAAAATAATGCACATGAAAATCTAGATGAAATAAACAATTTTCCCTAATATATAAATTTTGAGGAGAAAATTCCATTTCAGTCCAAGATTACTTTTCGTAATCTGTTCTAATTCTAATGAAATAAATGTATAACCCCCAATTTTTGTATATAGCAGCATTATTTAAGAACGTTAAGGGCACACTCTGAAGCCAGACTACATAGAATCAGAGCTATATCAGCTTTAGTGAAACATGAAACTTGTCTGAACCTAGACTCCCTCATCTTTAAAATGGTTACAATATATGTTAACAATTTGTTGCATTTTATAATTTGCTCTAATAAAGACCTTAGCCTAAAAACAAAAGAAAATCTGAATTCCTATTTATGCAAAAACATACTAAATGTGTAAAATTGAAAACTTCCAATGATACAGCTTAAAGGAAACTGTACAGAAATGAGTATTCTAACATTTTGATGGGCTATATTTAATTGTTTAGAAAATATTGTATAGGGCTGGATGCGGTGTCTCACGCCTGTAATCCTAGCACTCTAGGAGGCCGAGGCGGGTGGATTGCTTGAGTTCAGGAGTTGGAGACCAGCCTAAGCAAGAGCAAGATCCCATCTCTAATAATAGCCAAGCATTGTGGTGGGCTCCTGTAGTCCAAGCTACTTGGGAGGCTGAGGCAAGAGAATCTCTTAAACCCAAGGGTTTTAGTTGCTGTAAGCTGATGCCACAGCACTCTACCCATGTGGCTAAGTGAGACTGTCTCAAAAAAAAAAAAAAAAAAAACATAGCTAAAGGTTTAATCAAAATGAATAAGTATCAAGGATTGAATGTATTTGTTTTAACGTATAACACTGTAAGGAATGAACGAAAAATCATTAAAAATTTAATCTAGGAGAGGGTGATTGGTGGGGTCACCTCTATGGTTTATCTTACAAGGGTACAAGTGAGTCTTTCTAAAAGCAGAATATGAATGTCCTAATAACTAAGAAAATGACGTGAAGGCTACTTTAACCAGTTTGATGCGAGTATTTCAAATTGTATATGAAAACACCCTACAAAACCCCATGATTGCATTAATGTACACAGCTATGATTTAATTAAAAAAAATTAATCTAGAAAGCCATCATACAGTTACAAAGAAATAATGTTACACTCTATCATGTTGACATTGCTTATCAACTTTTAGTATTTTAAGATAATACCCCCAAAAAGATAACACTAAAAATACTGTGTTTTGTTAGACAATTTAAGAATTTCATGCTATTTTTGAGATTTAGCTACATGGTCCTTACCCTTAGCTTATTTAAACAAATTTCACATAATTTATTTTTGATCCTTATTTATTAAAAGTGGAGTACATGTAAAATATTATACTCTAGAAAAAAAACTGATAATCCTATTGGGCCTCATGTGCCATTAAACAATAATACTTTACAGGCAGGATTTTGTATGCCACAGAGGAGAACTCACTGAAGTAAGAGCACGTGTTTTTCCAAGATGTCTGGTATTTGTAGGTTTGAAACTTCTTTTTAAATGTATTCTTTATTTCAGATCGAGATCTAATTAAAGAATCACTTGTCAACAGGCATCTGTGCATCTTAGCACATGCAAATTATAGAGACCAATATTGCTGCACATAATTCGTTTAAGGAACTGTAGTTTGGGTTTTACAAATAGAAATAAAGATGAACGATATTTAAATATGTCACAGAGTACATTTCATAGTAGGCTTGCAATCCATTTAAAATGACTGTCCCAATAGAAGATGCAGTTACGTCAACACTAACAGTAGGCTTGGGCGATGAGTTTGACCATAATTCTGGGGTCTGCGTCTGAGCTTCTTTTTTTCCATTTTAAATGCAAGTGCAATGCAAAATTAGAAATCGGTAACAAAATCAAGAATTAAATCATACTCATTTTTGCTAGTATATTTATTGTAGCTCAGATCTATGATAAATTTCTATTTTTATGTTTTTAATAGTCCTTTGGAATTTCTAATATACAGTATGTAACATACACATAATTTTGTGTTCTTTCTTTTTTTTTTTTTTATTAAATCATAGCCATGTACATTAATGCAATCACAGGGTACCGTATGGTGTTTTCATATACAATTTGAAATACTCTCATCAAACTGGTTAACGTAGCCTTCGTGTCATTTTTTGTGTTCTTTAATAGAATTAAATCAGTCAAGGACTCTGAAGAAAATTCATTATTAGCTGACTGCAGAGGATTACAAGCTGTATGCAAATGAAGGAAATGTATATCTTTCACGTTAGCTTATTTGCCTATTGTTTAGCTGACTGTCTTTCTGTCAGTGCCTTAGAACTGCCTCCATGAGTAAACTATAGCTGTGTTCTAAGTCTTTCTGGCCATCATTTAATATTCTTAGAAATCTTGTTACTGGTGAATCGTTAAGTACATCCCATGGGAATTATGGAGGGCGTTCAAGACCTGACCGAAAACCATTTTGGTGTCTAATAAACTATAAATTTAAATGGTACTATCTCATAAAACTAAATATGCAGCTATAACCTTTTGTAATGATTTAAACTTTAGGGCAATAAAGTTAAATCTGGGGTAATGTGAAAAACTTGTAGTGCTAAAAGAAAACCAGAGCTCACCAGTCAAAGCTGTCATTTTCCCTGTAAAGAGACCAATCCAAACAGCCAAGCTAACTAACAACCTCCCTACGACTTCAGCTAATTAACTGCAGAGCTAAGACCGGAACTTGTCTTTTCTGATTCCCAGTGGAAAATATTCTCCTTTCATAAATCTTTTATTTATAGAAATTCTATTAAAAAACACAAAATTAAGGGCAAGTTACATACTGTATATCAGAAATTCCAAATGACTGTTAAAAACATAAAAATAGAAATGTATCATAAATCTGAGCTAAAATAAATATGCTAGCAATAATGAGTATGATTTGGCTCGGTGCCTGTAGCTCAGCAGCTAGGGTGCCAGCCACATACACCAGAGCTGGCAAGTTCAAACCCAGCCCGAGCCTCCCAAAGAACAATGACAGCTATAAACAAAAAATAGCTGGGTGTTGTGGCAACACCTGTTGTCCAGCTAGTTGGGAGGCTGAGGCAAGAGAATCGCTTACGCCCAAGGGTTGGAGGTTGCTGTGAGCTATGATGCCCTAGCACTCTAATGAGGGCAACATAGACTATGTCTCAAAAAAAAAAAAAAAGAGTATGATTTAATTCTTGATTTTGTTACTGATCTTAATTATGCATTCTGAGAAAGTCTCTTAATGACTGATTTAGATAAATTTTGCTATGTTGAGTTTTATTCACTCAGGTTAGTATGAGTTTTCATATCATGCCTTTATTACTTAGAATGTTTGAAAATTCCTATCGTACTATCTAAGTGATTGAAGTTTTAAAGAATTTGATTGCAAGACTGAAAGCATCTTCTATAAACCAACAGTGTCAGCATCACTGAGGAATTTATCAGAAATGCAAAGTCTCATCTGCCCCTTCGTGAAACTTAGATCTGTTGAACCACAGTCTGTGCATTAACAAGGCCCTGGGTGATTCTGTGCACACCAAGATTGGAGAAGTTCTTATTTAGAGGGTTAGAAATCTCAGGATCTGGTTGTGTTTGTTGTCATTACCCTGTCTCTTTCTTCCTCACCTTTCTTTCTTCACACCCCCCCAAAATTATAAAACTATCAGAATCTACTTTCACAAGCAAAAGGAAAAACAAGGCAAAAATGTGTAGAGGGGAGAAGAGAAAGACATCTCCCCATTCTGGGATAGCATGGGGTGAGAGAAAGACATCTCCCCATTCTGGGACAGCGTGGGGGGAGAGAAAGACATCACCCCATTCTGGGACAATGTTGGGGGGAGAGAAAGACATCTCCGCATTCTGGGACAGCATGGGGGGAGAGAAAGACATCTCTGCATTCTGGGACAGTCTGCGGGGAGAGAAAGACATTGCCCCATTCTGGGACAGCGTTGGGGTCTAACCAGCTTGTGATAGGTCTTGGAATGTTTCGTAGCGTGTAGCAGACATGCACTTTTCTCTGTCTTCTGGGTTTCCCCCTGAGTCCTTATTCACATTGGTCCCTGCTCCCAAAACCAAGGTTGTGTAACCGTACTGAGAAGTAGAGTCCAGGAGTTAATTATATGGTGTTGAGTTTACAGAGGGTGAGCCACAAAGCATCAAAAGCAAGAACTGCCTGTTCCAGTGAAAGACGGAGAGCAGCAAAGGATTTCTTGTTGGTTACACAGCCTGGGAACCACTATGAATAACAGGCTTTGAGGGCAGAGGATCAATGGTTGTGATTAAAAGCTGAGTAAAGTACCTCAGTCCAGGCCTCCGTATGCAAAGATGACTCCAGTGAGTTTTTCTTTAGTGAGTAATGGATTGAAAGACAATCTAGTGTAGTGATTAAGAGCTTCGACTCTGAACTAAACCTTTTCTTGGTTCAAATCCCAACTCATCTATTTCTGTAAACAGTAAGTGAAAAAAAGTCTGTATTAAAAGTACTTAGCACGGTGTCTGAAACATAGTAAATACTCAATAATTGTTAGGATGTTTTTATTTAGTTAGTTAGTTAGTGATTCTTTAAATCAGTTTCCCTTTTGCACAATCACATGATTTTATGTGGTTTTCCTGGGATTTGGCTATGGTCTATGGCCATGACAGACCACTGCAGTGTTTTTGTTTTTGTTTTTGGAAACAGAGTCTCCACTCTGTCACCCAGGCTATAGTGCCAGGACATCATAGCTCATAGCAACCTCAAACTCTTGGGCTCAAGCGATCCTCTTGCCTCAGCCTCCCAAAGTACCTAGAACTACAGCTGCCTGCCACACTTGGCTAATTTTTTAGTGGAGACAGGGTCTTGCTCTTGTTCAGACTGATATCAAATTCCTAAACCCAAGTGATCCACCCACCTCAGCCTCCCAGAACATTAGGATTACCGGTGTGAGCCACCTCACCTGACCAAGAACTAAGGAAAATTATCTGGTGCTAAAGAGTCAGTGTTTGTTGATCCCTTCTGGAATAATGAGTGCTATCCATGGTTTGATGGGGCTGGTAGTGCTGGAGGAAAATAAGAACTACTATGTATCAGACAATCCCTTGAGATTATATCATACGCTTCAATTCCCTTAGATTCTGAATTGAAAGAGAAGAGATATATACTGACAAGGGAGAAAAACCTGACAGGTGATTTCCAGCCAACAGGTTCCTGTGTTGAAAATTATATAGTACACATTAGAACGCGTGGAGTGATTGAAAGGCAACTATCAGCATTGGCCATTAACAGCTCCAATTTAAGCGTCTTCCACAAAGAAGGAAGAGACAAGGAGAAGACTAGCGGGCAAGACTATGGTTTGCTGTGACTAAAGATTTTCTTAAATCTGCTCAATATTTTAGCCTTTTTTTGAGCACAGACAGTTGTAAATCTTGATTTAGAAGCTGACTAAACACTAAAGGGCAGAATGTGAGAACCTAACAAAGTTATTACAGTAATAAACTTAAAACCAGTGGCCCGCCTCAAAACGCATCCCAGTTATGTGAACATAAGTGCAGGGATGAGAGAAGGTCCCAGAGGGTGCTAACCAGATAATATTTTATACTAACGATTTATCATTCTCCTTTATGTTGCCCACTTTTTAACACTTAAAAGAATTCAGGCTTTAAGGAAAATGGGGAACTAGAGGACGTTTATAAGTAATGCTCCACAATAAGATTGTAAATTAGGCCTTAAGATGGAATATTATGGAGCTTGAGATATTTTCCATCCTGAGAAACTTAGGAAGAAAAGGTGGCTTAGAAAAGATGGTTTAGGCTCAGGGCCCGTGGCTCAATCGGCTAAGGCGCCAGCCACGCACGTACACCTAAGGTGGTGGGTTCGAATCCCCAGCCTGGGCCCGCCAAACAACAATGATGGCTGCAACCAAAAAATGGCCGGGCGTTGTGGCGGGCACCTGTAGTCCCAGCTACTTGGGAGGCGGAGGCAGGAGACTCGCTTGAGCCCAGGAGTTGGAGGTTGCTATGAGCT
>CAUYQV010121341.1:0-12963 GCA_963574575.1 Galagoides demidoff
CAGGCGCCCGCCACAACGCCCGGTCATTTTTTGGTTGCAGCCATCATTGTTGTTTGGCGGGCCCGGGCTGGGGATTCGAACCCGCCACCTTAGGTGTACATGGCTGGCGCCTTAGCCGATTGAGCCATAGGCGCCGAGCCAGCTGGTAAGTTTTGTAACTGGATTTTAAAGCTGGGTCTTCTGGTTCCAGGGTTCTCTCCCTCAATATGTCCACAACTCTGCTGGTTCCAATGACTGCAGGGGTCAGCTTACCAAGGGGTTAGCTAGTACATGGAGCTGTTGGATAGCCACCTTCATTATTTTCCCCGACCCTTTTTTAGGTCTCTGAGTTGAGAAGAAGGTCAGCTTCCAGAGGTACTTTCTGGGTTCAGCCCACCTTCTCCTATTACATCTCTCAGCAAAGTTCCTTTCGGGCCTTTTGGGGAGAGGTGGCTGCCAGCGGTCACTGTGACTAATTGTTCTCTCTGGTTGGTGGGCTCACATTGCAGTGGACCCAATGCAACCACCTGCTTTTCTCCTGTGGAGATGAAACCCTAGAGATGTTAGGACTCTGTGTAGGATTACATCTTGATCAAATAAGGCTACCCTGAGATTTATCATTCCTACAAAAATCAGGCTACAGATGAAGGGGGTTTGTACACAGAATGAGGACTTCTCTCTTGGGCTATCCCCCTGTCTGTCAGTAACTTACAACTCTGGGCAAACAAATCCACCTTGCTGGGCCTCACTTTCTGGCAAAATAGAGATCAAATTATATTCCTGTGTTCTAAGGCTGTTACTGGTCCCTTTACTTTTAAGGAGCTCTGTTTAAATATACACAAACTGCCTTTCATGTTGAGGATCTCAAAGCCTTTTAAAATGAGTAATTAATGAATTTCAACCTCCAGAAAAAGCAAGAATTATCATCTTCATTTTTTAAGTAGATCAAAGGTCACACAATCAATGGCAGATGTAAGAAACAGATGTAAGAATTCTGCTTTTGTCCCAGGCTACAGCTGCTCAGTCCTACCTCTGGTATCACTGACAGACCTCCTTTCTGCTCTCTGACTTCTGGCCAAAGACTTGGAATTGGTCTTTATATGTTTCCACTTAAAGGTTTGAATTCTATGTATGGTTCATATGCCTTTGATATGTCTGGGATTTATAAAAGAGAAGGAGAAGAATGATATTTGATGCTTTTCAGAGATCACGTTGGGACTGAGCCTTATATTGTGGGTCAAATACCAATAAAGGAAAGAAAATGGTCACCAGATCTTTAGGAAGTGCACTTTTATTCTCTCTCTGAAGGAACTTTGTCTGTTAAAATTAAGTAGAGTATATATTTAGTCACCAAAATGATTGTTGTAAGAATAACTGACTGACCACCAGCTATGTGCTGACCGCTGCTCTATTTATGCACTCATTGTAGCATGTGGTTCTCACAAACACCCTAGCAGGTGTTTATTATTCATTCATTTTATAGATAATATAACTGGACTCAGTGTCAGAAGATGGGTTGAGGAGAATGTTGCAGGGGTGGGGGTGGAGAGAGAGAAAGCCTAAAGCTTTTAATTAATTAAAAGCTATTGGGCCGGGCACTGTGGCTCATGCCTATAATTCTATCACTCTGGGAGGCCAAGGAAGGAGGATCACTTGAACTCATGAGTTTCACACCAGCCTGAGCAAGAGCAAGTCTCCGTCTCTACTAAAGAAAAATTAGCTGTGTTTCATGCATGTCTGCAGTCCCCCTCAGGAGGCTGAGGCAGAGGGGTTGCTTGAACCCACGAGTTTAAGGTTGCTGTGAGCTATGATATTGCTGTACTCTACCCCAGGTGACAGAGCAAGGCCCTGTCTCAAAATAAAACAATAAAATAAAGTAATTTTTGACTGTACTGTGAAAGATGTTGAAGATACAAGGATTAAAAAAAATACTGCATTGGGCAGTGCCTGTGGCTCAAAGGAGTAGGGTGCTGGCCCTATATGCCGGAAATGGCAGGTTCAAACCCAGCCCCAGCCAAAAACAGCAAAAAAAAAAAAAAAAAAATACTGCATTGATAGCCTTCTAGGAAGTTGAGGGTGAGAGCTGAGGAAGCAAATGTAAAAAGTAATGATAATGTCAATTCAGTTGAGTCCAAAAGTATTTATTGAGTTTCTGGCATGTGTTAGATGCTGCACTAGTTCCAGGGAATGATCTCTCTTCTCAGGGAGCATATAGTCTAGTAGGAAAGTCAGACACTAATCAAATAATCACACAGATTCAAAATTCCAATTGAGTTCAATAAAAAACACTAGATGGGTCACAGCCTGACAAAGGATTAGTATCCAGAATATATAAAGAACTCCTGCACATAGTAAGAGACGGTTTGACAGCAGCACTGCCAAATAAGCCAAAGGGTAACTTAACAAAGAGAACAGGTAGATAGCCAGCAAACAAATGAAAGTATGCCCAGTCTCACTTGTAAACAGGGATTTGCAAATCAACACACCAAAATACCATGTCACACCCATCAGTTTGGCAAAAATTTTAAAGCCTGACAATATCAAGTGGTATTGAGGATGGTAAGCATGGGAACTCTCTGTATTGCTATCAAACTGTAAATATTACAACCACTTTGAAAAAAAGTTCAGCCATGCCAAGTAAAGTTGCAAATTTCCATTCCTTGAACCCAACAATTCCACACTCACCTGTCTACCCAAAAAACTCACTTTCACACAAGCCGGTGGATATAAAAAGTAATCAATGTAACATTGTTTCTAACAAAAAAAAAATAGTAGAAATAAGCTGAATGTCCTCCAAAAGGAGACTGGTAAGTATGGTAAACGCATATAACGGGACCTTGATCAGTGGAGAAAATGATCTAGAACTACATGTATCAGTGTGAACATGTTTCAGTATCACATTGTAGAGTGAAAAACACAATTGCACAATCATATACCCAGTATAATGCCATTACTTCAAAGTTTTAAAATATGCCAAACAATTCTATAAAGCGCTTACAGGCACAAAGATAAGTAGTAAAAATACAAAAGAATGTATGGGCCTGCCAAACAACAATGATGGCTGCAACCAAAAAATGGCCGGGTGTTGTGGCGGGTGCCTGTGGTCCCAGCTACTTGGGAGGCGGAGTCAGGAGACTAGCTTGAGCCCAGGAGTTGGAGGTTGCTGTGAGCTGTGATGCCATGGCACTCTACCCAGGGGGATAGCTTGAGGCTCCGTCTCAAAAAAAAAAAAAATACAAAAGAATGCGCAAGAATGATAAAAACCAAAAGTAGTTGATTATCACGGGGAGGGGGGGACAGAAGTGAGTTCAGAGGACTCCATCTAGATCTGTGTGGTTTTATGTCCTTTAAAAAGAATCAGAGGAGGCTCGGCACCTGTAGCTCAGAGGTTACGGCACTGGCCTTATACACAGGGGGCAGGTGGATAGCCAGGCCAGGGCCTGCCAAACAACAATGACAACTGCAACCAAAAAATAGCCAGGCATTGTGGCAGCACCTGTAGTCCCAGCTACTTGGAAGGCTGAGGCAAGAGAATCGCTTAAGCCCAGGAGTTAGAGGTTGCTGTAAGCTGTGAAGCCATGGCACCCTACCCAGGATGCCATAGTGAGACTATATCTCAAAGAAAAAAAAAAAAAAGATCAGAAGAAAATAGAGTAAATGTAAGTTTTGACAAAAAGAGGGAGGAAGGGAAGGTACACAGAATAAACAAGTATTTGATTATATTATTCTCTGTAGTTTTTGTATGCTTTAATTTCTTAAATTGTCCTTTGTCCTATCAAAGATGGGGGTGGGTCAGGGAAGGCCTCTCTAAGGAAACAATGGTTACTTAGGAAGAGAGACAAAAATTAAATAGGGAGGAAGGAATATTCCTTGACTGGGTAGAAAGGTGTTCCAGGCAAAGAGAACAGCCTGTGCAAAGACCCTGGAAGGAGTGAGCACAGAGATTAGGAACTGAGACTCCTAGTGAGGCCAGAGCTGGGGAAGGAAGGGGCTGGAGTCAAGGGAGGTTGGGAGTGCACAGACCACTAGGATCTCATAGGCCATCTTGAAGGGTAAAGTCTCTCCCCCAAACATGACAAAAGCAGCAGGGGGCCCTGCTTCACTCACCAGCCAGCAGAATAGGGAGGGTGTTCTTGGAGAGGTGACTCACATTTTGAATTCTGGAAAATTGAGTAAGAGGAAGCCAACTGGGGGAGGGAGAGAGGAAAGGGGGGAAGGGAGGTGTAAATTCCATGGATAGGGCCCAACAGCACCAAAGACCCTGTAGATCTTAAATAATGCGGCCACAGGGATGCCCAGCACCTGAGACTAGCTCATAAGGTGTTAGGTAGAAAATGGTAGACTAGGGCATCCATGAAGGAAGGGAGGGCTTGGGGTCTCCGGGGCTGGGGAGAGGGGCAGACTTAAGCCCAAAGGCTTAGCCAGACATGGGTTGTAGGTGGATGCTCTGGCAGTGCGACGAGAACGGATTTGAAGGAGACAAGCATGCAGACAAGGGGACTTTTGAGAGGAATATGCTAATAGCTAGAGAGGGAGGGGCACCGTAGAGGTCTGAATGACGACAGCAGGAATTAGGATGGAGAGGAGAGTGCCTGGATAAATGTTTGAGGGGGGGACGCAAGGCGCCTAGGATATTGGGGTGGGCAGTAGCGCCAGCGCCATAGCCTCAATGACTACAGTGCACTAAGAGCAAGACGCGGCAAGTTGGAGGTGCACGCAAGACAAGTCAAGTGCAGCTGCGGGGCTTGCGATGGGATAGACGCCCCGGGCTCTGCAGGCATGAGCTGGGAGCGGGAGGTGCCTCTTTTGCGCGATGGTCAACCACTGACAGCAAATGAGTTGGTCCAGAAGGAAGGCATAGGGAAAAGAAACTGAGCAGGTCGCTGGGGTTCGGTAATGAATGTGATTGGGGCGGATAAGGAAAGCAGAAGGACAGGGAGGAGGACCACGCTGAGGCTAAGCAGCCGCCGGGAAGTCAGCCCCAGCGCTTTGCTGAGCCCCCATCCCCACCCCCTCCAGCACCGCAGCAGGCGGTGGCATCCTGGGGCCTCCCCACTGGGCAGCAGGCGGAGCCCGGAATGCGTCCCTTGCAAGCAGGCGCAGAAGAGCGGATACAGGCCTGGGCCTTCCCTCTGCTCCTCTGGCCGCCTTGGAGGGCAGGGTCGCGGCCCCGCCGGGGCGCGGCCCGGGGCGCCTCCTGCGGAGCCTCCCGCAGGCGGCAGAACCGCCCAGGCCATCCCCGCTACCCCAGGCCACGCCTCCCGGTGCCGCGCCTCCCTCAACCCGCCTGGCGACGTCACTGCAGCTCTGACGCGCGCAAATGGAGGCACGGGCGGAGGCGGTGTGGCGCGGGCTTCCTCAGGGGAGGTCCCGGTTCTTAACAGCCCGCGGCCGCGTCCTTGGCCCTCCTCCAGGGGAACCTCGATTTTCCAAACTTGGGAAGGCCAGCTGTCCTTCGGCTACTGATAAGGACGTGAGCGCATGGTAAAAGATTTTAACAATGCCCGGAAAGAAATAATGGGACCCAAGAAAGAGACTAATAATAGCCGCCAGCTAGAGCTCTGCTCGTGTGCTCAACGCCCTTAAGAACAAAAATAACGACAACAGCCATAATAGCCACCATTTATTGAGCACTTACTCTGTGCCAGGCACTGTGTTAAGCGATTGGCAGGCAACAACCCTCAGAGGTAAGTACCATTATTATCCCTATTTTGCAGGAAACCCGGGCACAGAGAGGTCAAATAACTCGCCCCAGGGCTCACAGCTAGCTGTTGTCGGTGCCAGAATTCCAACCCAGTCTGTCTGATCCCGTGTAATTCTCATGTCAAACCCACTAAGGATGGGATCATTCTCTCCATCTTAAAGATGAGGAAACTAAGGCACATGGAAATTTAAGTACCTTGCCCAAGGTCACCTAGCTGGAAAATGGACGAGGCAGAAAGCGAACCCAAGGCTCCTCTCTGTCCGCAGAACCCGTGGTCTTGGCCATAAGCGATGCCACTTCCGACAGCCCAGCAGAATTTGGAACCGGGTCCCAAGAGGTGCAGCCCCTGCGGGATTTGGATGGGCTCCTGCAGCCTCCGATCCCCTGGTGAATCGAGTGTTTCCGAGCATCGCCTCTGCTCAGCCCTCAGCCATAGGACAGGGAAGCGTCTCCAGGAATCTAACCGGGGACCGGGCCGGGCGGTCCTGAGAAGGGATGGAGCGGGGGCGGAGGCAGCGGGAGGAATCCAGAGTCCCACCTGCAGAGCGGCGGGGCCAGGCGCAGGGCTGGTTGCCCGCCCTGTAGACCGGCAGAGGGCGCTGCCGCACGCGCCTTGGGTCTCGCGGTCACCGGACCCCGGGGCTAGCCGACCTCAGCCTGCGGATTCCTGGACTCAGATCCCCGAAGCAGGAAGTTTCCCTTCCTAGCGGCTGGCAGCCCTCTGGTCTCTCAACTCAGCCCTGGACCTGCTCTCTTGTCCACCCTTCCCCATCTCTGTGCTACTCCCACTCCATCATGGCTCTTCAAGACTTCCCCAATTCCTGCACTGCAGGTTTGGTCATCTGCTGAGAGGTGAGGACAATGATCCCATCCCATTAAAAGGCCCAGGTGTTTGCAAGTCAAACATGGATTTGTCTCCCCTTCTGGAAGGCCTTTTGGTGATTTAAAATAGAGATAAATCATCCACTTGGAATAGATGACTAATTTTTTTTTCTTCTCCAAAATAAGGGGACAGTGGGTGGGGTTGGTTAAGGAAGGAGCAGATAAATGAAAGAATCTGTTTTCATAATAGCTATCATGTATTGGATGCTTCTTTTGCGTTAGGCCCTTTATACGTCTTGACTCATTAATCCTTGCTACAGCCCAGAGAGGTGTGGACCATTATTGCTATTTGATGAGGACACAAGGTTGGTAAGTGGCAAAGCTGGGATTCTACCCAGGAGAATGTGACTTTAAAGCCACGTTCTCATCACTCAGAATGTACAAGCTGACACAACTGAGCAAAGAAGTAAGATACAAACCATGCAAAACTGAACCAAAATCTGTTCTAAGAGTACTTAGAAATACCACATGTAAATTGGAGGCTTGACCAGTTTGAGTCTCCAGTTTGGGACTCAATATCTAAAACAGAAAAACAAAACCTAAAGGTGCAAGGAGAGGAGAACAGAAATGAGGTTTTTAGCATTAGCTTGGAAGAGCATCCAGAGAGGCCCACTCACTTTCTATGTCTGGGCTCTGAGGAAAGAAAGGTGGTTCTAGGAAAATCTGAAAAGTATGGGAGAAAGAAAAAAATCCCTTTGTGGTTTTTACTTTAACCAAGCCTCATTTTGCTATTTGTGTTTTATTTTTAAATTAATGTGGCTCTCTCCACCCTCTAAATTGGCACATAAATAGCAAAAACAGAAGGCAGGCCAGCTACAAAGTTAAAATGTGGTGGGTTTCTCAGGAAGGAGGTACATGACGTGAAGTGGAAATAAGGAATAAATGAGGTGACTTAAACATTTCAAAGACAGACTTTCCACAAGGAATTTAGATCATAAGCCCTTAGAACAGGAGCTTTGTCTGGGTCTAGGCTCGGTATAGTGTCTAGAATCTACAAATGCCCAATGAATGTGGAAAACGAAACACATTTTCAGTATATGCCTGTATCATCTGACCATCTGGGCCATAACTTTGCTTATGGTTTTAAAGTGTGGCTTCTGGGGGTTGTTTGCTGTCCTCCGGGTCTCAGTCACTCCTTCAGACCCCTTTTCCAGAAGTTTGCTCTGGAAATTCAGTCAAGGTGAGACAATAGGACATGATGTCATTAGGCTGGGTTAAGTAGAATGACTGCTTAGCTCTGGAACCACCAACTGGAAGTTTTTCTTTTTTTTTTTTTTGAAACGAAGCCTCAAGCTATCCCCCTGGGTAGAGTGCCATGGCATCACAGCTCACAGCAACCTCCAACTCCTGGGCTCAAGCAAGTCTCCTGCTTCCGCCTCCCAAGTAGCTGGGACCACAGGCGTCCGCCACAATGCCCGGCCATTTTTTGGTTGCAGCCATCATTGTTATTTGGCGGGCCTGGGCTGGGGATTCGAACCCGCCACCTTAGGTGTACATGGCTGGCGCCTTAGCCGATTGAGCCACAGGCACTGAGCCGAAGTTTTTCTAAAGAGGGAAACCAAGGCAGAAAGGATCTCATGAGACTTGTCACTTAATAGTTCTGATTCTACTGCCTTGTGTCTTTAAACCAGAAGAATTCACCTCTTCACCCAATACAAGAGGACCCTGGCCATCCCAGACTGCCTCCTGCACAGTTCTTGGACTTCTCTGCACTTTCCTCCATCTGCTGCCCACCTCCTTCTTTCAGTTCATTTATTCTATAAATGTGTATTGAGAGCACACTATAGGTAGGTGCTTGGGGTACAACAGAGAACCTAACTTGAGCTCCTGAGCTCACCTTTTCCCTTTCCCACCTGGGTCCTGATCTCATGCCTTCAACTCTCATGCCTGGCCCCACAATAGTAAATGACTTGCTTTCCAGGTGGAAGGCAATTGCTTTGATATGCTTCACAGTCTATGACAGGGGTCCTCAAACTTTTTAAACAGGGTGCCGGTTCACTGTCCCTTAGACTGTTGGAGGGCCGGACTGCAGGCTCCGGGACGAGTCAGCTGCTAAGCAGGACAGGCAGCGGTGGCAGAAACACCTGGCAGGCTGGATAAATGTCCTAAGCAGGCTGCATGTGGCCTGGGAGCTATAGTTTGAGGATGCCTGGTCTATGAGGTCCTGGTAGCTCCTTGAGACCATCTCCCCAGACTTTAGACCTCCACCTTATTGAGATCCACTTGGCAGAAGGTTTGGGTCCTGATATAACCTCAGAAGGAGGACTCAGGAATGTTCTAGCTCCAAGACTTGCCAACACCCCTCCCCATCCTTTGCTAGTTGTCAATAAAAGTGACAGCTTCAGCTCAGAAGAGTACTGTTAATGATGATCAAAATAGCTCAGACCCTATTTATGAAACATCCATTACAATGAACATCCCATAGTAACAAAATACACCCCTGCTCACCGAGAAATGCTGGCTTAAACAAACAGTAACTGTCTGGCAAGGGATGCATCAGACAAAGCTTACGAGTGTTTTGGGCCATTTTTTAATTGAATCTTGGGATTGAGTGGTTCATAATAATGAAGAGAAAGAAGAACACTAGGCCTGCTTTAGCTCTCAAGATTATTCAAATGGAATAGACTTTCACCATCAACACCCTAAAAGAGACAGAATGCTTAAGGTAAATTGCCAGGTTTTGTCTTTCTGGAAAATCCATTAATACTGAATGATCTTGGTCTTGACTCATTCCAAAAAAAAAAAAAAAAAGGATTGAACCATAGGATTCAGATTGTCTCTGAAAATTCCTTTATAGATTCCAAATCAATATTCTTACTCTTCTTTAATATCTCACCCCTCAAGACTGCCCCATCCCTTCTAAATACAGCATGCTTTTCTTTCTCTTTGAGGAAGAGTCACCCAGAAACCAGAAGAATTGAGGGGAGGGGGTTAAGGAGGACACATTTTTCTTTGACCCTAGTTGCTAAGCCATTTAAATCCAGGGAACACATTATGTGTGTGCCTCTTCTGCACAAGTTTCTGTTTGTACTCTGGCTAATATCCAAAGTCTCTATAACATGGGTAGGGGGGCTCAGATAATGACAAAAAGAAGACCTATCTGTGCAGGACTTAAATTCACTCACCAGGAAGTTCTGGGTGGCCAAAAGGGGTCCTAGCTCAGGGTCTGCAATTCCAGCTGCTGGGTTAAAGAGATTTGGAAACCACTGAACATTCCTGCTGTGATCTTTCCAAACCCTTTTGGGAACCGGCTACAGTGCCTGTCTGGGGAAATTAGTTTTGCTCTTTCACAGAGTGAGAAATTCCTCAGGGGGCATTCTTGTACTTGGGAAGAGAAATCAAACCCAGCTCATTCCTTCAGGGCCTTTGCCATTAATAAAACAGACCGAGTCCACTTCAGTTGGTCCAGCCTGAGGTTGGCCGTACAGTGGGGACAAAAGCAGCGAAGTTCAATGAATTTCACCTGTGGCTAAAGCCCTCCCCTGACACTTGATATTTTGGGGGATCGCGTTACCGGCGTGTAAACACCGTGACAGCCAAAGCTCCCAAGCGACTACAGAGGATCTCAAACCCTTCCTATCTTCCTAGAAACCCTGGCGGCCCAGCCGGCTGCTTGCTGTCTGATGCAACAGTTTGCAACGCTTTTCTGGGAGTCGAGCCCTGCTGCGAAGCTCAGGGCGCCGGGCCGACGCGCATGCGCTAGCTGTGGCCCCGCCCCACCTGGCAGGGGTGGGGATCTTTTCATCAGTTGGGCTGGGGGCGGGGCCGGCCCGGGCGGGGAGACCTTTGGCAGCTAGCGCTGGCTATCTGAGCTTAATTAAACTTCTCCCGAGGCATTGGCTGACTGATTGACCCAGTGATCCAAAAAAAATCAGAAAGGCCCGAATCGCCCCAAATACGCCGGGAAAGAAGTTGGGAAGTTGGTTTTTGGTTTCCAGACCTGGGCCTTTGCATTCAGCCTCCCTTTCCTGAGCCCCTCAACCCACAGTGCTGTAGGGGATCCAAAGCTTATGAACGCTGTCAAGCCTCGCTTGCCTCATACATGATTTCTCGAAAAGGGAAGAATAGTGGTTACAAGGAGAAAAGAGGCAAGGTTTTGATCTCGCCTTAATCAGTATCTGCCTAGCCCCGTTTTTTGTTTTTTGTTTTTTAAATTGGGGGTGGGTGGGCAGAACACATGGCATCACATACTAGTTTCCAAATTTTTCATTCATTCAGGTATTTCCTTCATGATTTTATTCCATATCCATATATCCACATTGACTTTTTCTTTAAATTAACTTTAAGTCTTTTTTACACAGCCTTACCCTAAGTTATAACATTAGCTAAGCCACAGCCTGAAAATAAATTTGAAACTATTAAAATAAAAAATGTACATACAGGATGATCTGAGTGCAGTGGTGTTTACAATGTAATTGGTCACAACCAGTTACAGATTTCTTTGTTCCTTCTCTACTCCCACTGCTTCACTTGATTAGTCTTTAAAAAAAAAAAAGTATAAATGTTAGCTAAAATTGTCTTGCCTACCACTTTTGGAGAAAAGCTCTAGAGGCAATAATAGCTAACATATTGAGTGATTGTCAGTGTTTCAGGCACTGTTCTAAACACTTAGCACATTCTAACTCTTCAAGATACCTTAGGGGGTGAGTGTTCACATCTTACAGGGGAGAAAAGTGAAGCCCAGAGAAGTTATATAACTGCCTAAGATCACAGAGCCAGGATGCAAACACCAGTCCAGAGCCCACACTGCTGCCCTATCCAGGGATGATCCAAAAATTTCTCTAAATCCTACCCTCTTTAAGGTCAAGTTCAAACATTAGGGCCTGGATGAAGGCCTCCTGGGAGATGGACAGCACAGGGTCCTGGCGTGGGGGGAGCATGAACCAGGTACACCAGGATCCAAATGCCAGTGCTGAACCACTTAGTTTCTTCATCTATGGAATGGGCACAATAATAGTTTCTTCACATACTTTTTTCCTCTTGAGACTGGGTCTCATTCTGTTGCCCAGGCTAGAGTACCGTGGCTCACTGCAACCACAAACACCTGGGCGCAAGCAGTCCTTCTGCCTCAGCCTTCCAAAGGGCTAGGATTACCAGTATGAGCCACCATGCCCAGCCAGTTATCTTCACATACCTTTGATCAGACCAACTCAGGACTTCTCTCCCAGTCTAGAAGTCTCTTTCTCCCTCAGGAAGGCCCTTCTTTCCTTCTCAGACTGGATAAGTTTGGGCTCGCCAGTGTGCCCTCCTGGCATTTGGTACTTACCTGGATTGTGTGCAATTAATATCATTGCATTGTAATTACCTGCTTCTCCTGCTAGACTAGAAGTTCTTTGAGCACAGAGCCTGTACCTTGCTCACTGCTGTGTCTCCTGCCTGGCACATGGTGAACATGGATCAAAATAGTGTTGAACAAATTAGCAAAGTGGGTCCTGAATAGAGGTAGGCCTTCTTCCTCTTCCACCTCCAGCATGATGGGGACACCCACACAGAAGGCAGAGGGGCCACTTGTGTCCCCAGGGAACATTCTGCAACAGCAGGCAGCATGAGCACCATTGCCCAAGGGATGTCTCCATTGGGTTAGTGGATTTGGGGACAAATAACAGACAGAAATACTGACAAGCGTACGGAACAGCACTCCAGAGTCTCTCAGGACAGCCTGGCTTTGCTCCTGTTCTCAAGTTCCCTTTCCAAAGGCTATCCTCCTGAACACCTATTTTTTAAGTGATTTAAATACAAGGGCCTACATTTTGCAAACTTCATGTCACTTTATTCTCACAATGATTCTAGCCCAATTTCTATTTTAACAGATGAGGAAGTGGAAGCTCAGACAGACTGAGTTACTGCTAGAGGTCACCCAGGTGGTTAGTACAGTGCAGAATTGAACCCAGGTCTGGCTGACTCCAGAACTGAGCTTTTAACTCATGTGTGGGACTCCATTCTGCCTATTTTTCCAAATTTCTCCTCATGCAGTCTTTTCTTTCCCCAATCTCTGTCCCCTTGGAATCCAAAGGATGTTTCCAAGTATCCAACCGTACATCCTCCTTTCTCCCCCACCTGGGTGAAACAAAGTTTCTCATTTCCAGTGTTTCATTTTCTTTTCATTTTTTTAGTTTATTTTTTTTTCTTTTCGGAGACAGGGTCTCACTGTGTAGCCCAGGCTACAGTGCAGTGGCCTGGCTCGGCGCCTGTGGCTCAATCGGCTAAGGCGCCAGCCATGTACACCTAAGGTGGCGGGTTTGAATCCCCAGCCTGGGACCGCCAAACAACAATGATGGCTGCAACCAAAAAATGGCCGGGCATTGTGGCAGGCGCCCATGGTCCCAGCTACTTGGGAGGCGGAGGCAGGAGACTCACTTGAGCCCAGGAGTTGAAGGTTGCTATGAGCTGTGATGCCA